>NIPM01000629.1:0-68773 GCA_002738285.1 Holacanthella duospinosa
CTATTTATAAGACAGAGAATTAACTGGAGAAATATCAAATCAAATACAATAAATTTTAAGAAAAAACTATTTTCTTGTATAAAATTGTATTTTTCTTTATGTTTATAATCCACTTCATTTTTTGCAAAACTTCTATTTGGAATTATAACCAAGGCTTCAAAAATTTTGTCCCATANTTTATAATCCACTTCATTTTTTGCAAAACTTCTATTTGGAATTATAACCAAGGCTTCAAAAATTTTGTCCCATATTTTTGAAGTCTCGGTTATAATTCTATTAGGATTTTAAAAAGAATTATTGTGCTATAGCGTTAATTCATTTTTTATTAAATTAATTGATTTAGATTTGAAAAATTTATTAACTTTATTTATATGTTTTTAATAAGAAAAAATAGATAAAAACCAGAATATATAAATAGTTATAGATTACCGTTTTGCGTCACCAAATAATTGGATCCCGCAGTTAAATGAGACAAAATTTTTGAAGCCTCGGTTATAGTTCTAGAATATTAGTGCATCATAGTGAAAATAGGTTGAGGAAGCAATTAAAATGGCAAGAAATATAGCCAAGAGATATTTTATGATTATTAAATACGTAAATTTTTTTCATTCTTACTATTTTATTCATTCAAGAAACTAAAATTTCTCGATCAATTAGAATAGAATTATGTTTCAAAAATTTTGTCCCATATTCTAGAATTATAACCGAGGCTTCAAAAATATTATGCCAAATATATCTGCTTTTGGTAGGTTAACGGATTTCTCAAACGAGACTGCATTACCATATGCCTCCTACTCATTTGCAATATATAACTGCACTCAGCAGCGACAGGAAGGCTCTAACACCTTCTTTGCATCGAGCTATTTGCAAATCTAATAATTATTTGCTGCTACCGAGTGGTATTTATACTTAAAAGCGCACCTAGACATATTAATTAAAAGTGCATGAAGCATGCTCAAGTTGTAGCAATTAACTATGAAGCATGCTCAAGTTGTAGCAATTAACTATGAAGCAAAGAGACTAAAAAAATTCATAGAAATTAATTAAAAGTGTATTAATTAGTCAAGGGAATAATTAAAAATGTATGAAAAAGATAATGATAGCACAAAAAGCCCCAAGGTGCCAAACCAAATATATTGAACAAATCCTAAGTGATACAACCACAGTTAATTTGTGTTTAAATCACATATGAAAAGGACTCCCAAGCAAGTTAAATTGGTTCAGGGAACTGTAAAATTAAAAGACACATGATTAGAGGAAATGAGAGAAACAACTACCAGATCAAATAACCGTGTATCCCCGTATGACGATACAATAACTAGGATAAAATTCTTCTCGGAAAGGATGAAGATAATACAAAATATCAGGAGGCTACATTCTAATGCTCAAATCAACCAAAAGAGAAATATACTATCGATTGTAGATATAAAAGTTTTAAAACGCTTCTAACGGAAAACAACTTTAGATTCTCTGACATCCAGTTTAACATAGCTAGAAAGAAAAGAAGATTGAATCACCTTAAATAACTATATTCGTCACGTACCGTATGCAAAAAGAAAGCTTGATTCGACTGTGATATAAAATATTAATCAATACCTTGATAAATATTCAAGAGAATCCTCAAATTAAATCGAAGTTAAATACTTAAATAGATCTAAAAAGGAAATCTTTAACTCATTTATATCTGATGGCAATCAAAAAACAAGTTATGGGACTTTTGTCAAGTATTCATCAAAATCCTATAAAAAGGCTACCAAATGGACAGATGTATGTGGTGTGTGTGAGTTATCAAAAAAGATTCTCAACAAGCAATACGAATCACTTAATACAGAAGATCAAAAGGAATACATTTAAACAAAAGAAATATTTAATATTTATAGATTTGTAGTTGAGAACTAGCGGAACCAATTTAATATAATAAAAGAGAGATTGGATGAAGATGCATTGGTTTTAGTATTGGACTACAAAGAGAATTTTAAACTCTCAATAGCGGTAATCAAGTTGGTCAAGACGTTTATAAAAAACGTCAAGTTTCCTGTCTTGGTGCGTGTTTGATTTTAAATCGGAAGGCTCGGTGATAAGTCATTATTTGAATATTTTGAGCGAAATTTTGTCGCATGACAGTCTTTTTTCGTCCGATACTTTAGATATTATTGTATGAGGATTGAAAAATTCGGGCTTTAAACATGTGAATGATTTTACTGATTGCGGGTCTCACTTTAGATCGAATGAATTCGTTTACAGTGGAAAAATGTTGTCAGATAGATTTTGGATAGACATCTCTATCAATTTCTTTGGTTAACACCATGGAAAGAGTGATGTAGATGGCAAGTTTGGGCGTCTTAGCTAGGTATTTAAAAGCATTGATTATGACACAGAAATTCATAATGTTTATGATCTTAAAGTAGCGTTCGAAAATGAGCTTAAAGTGCGGAAATGGAATAAGTTTGGTTTGATATATACGAGAGAGAAAGAAGGCCAAAGTTTATAAACAAGATGAAATTCAAAGGACTTAAAAAAGTTATGTCTTTCTTGCTTATCGGAGGATGTTGTTCGTATAGTAATTTGACAAAAATAGATGAAGAATACTATCAGTTTTATCCTAAAATTGAAAAGGTCGAAGACGAAAGAACGACATCTTACACACCAAAAACCTGCTTTAAAACTCGAATTAAGGAAATTTATAATCCTAATATACTTAAAATTTTGAAGGCCAGAGTCGGATAGTTGTAAAAAGATAGATTAATTAGGTGTACTTATTTATGGCTTAGGGACCGAGTACGTCCTGCCTCTTGATGTTAATCTTACTACATATACTGTCTTTAAATCTGTTTTCATTTATAAAAATGTATATTACTTAAATTAAAAATTAAAAATATTAATTTTAACGTTTTTCATTTTAAATTTTGCGACAAAAAGAATAGAATTATGTTTCAAAAATATGACACAAAATTTTTGAAGAAAACTTAATATTTTGGTTGAAATAAAAAATATATGTATTATTTGGTTGATAAATAAGTATAATTTATATTTATTTATCAACCAAAGCAGGTTTTTGTGTAATTATTAGAATTTTCAACCAAAATAATAAAGTTCTTTCGAGAATTATACTGAATTCTTCAACCAAAATGATTGGTTTCTTTCAAAAATTTTGCGCCATATGGGACAAAATTTTTGAAACATAATTCTATTCTAATTGGTCGAGAAATTTTAGTTGCTTCCTCAACTTATTTTCACTATGATGCACTAATATTCTAGAATTATAACTGAGGCTTCAAAAATTTTGTCCCATATTGTTACAAATTTGTAAATTTACTAATCATCCGCTTTTTTGCCTTATGGAAGGAACTTTTTTTGAAAACATAATTTTTTGGTTGAAATAGTTGGAAATAAAATATTTAAATATCATTTGGTTGAAATATATATAGAAATTTTTTATTTTTATCAACCAAATTAGCTTTTTATAGCAATTTTAGGATGAAGTCGATCATTCACAAATAGAGTGAATGAGTTTTCAATTTGGCATAGTAATTTTTCAAAATGAATGAACGAAGATTATCATTAAGTTTTAAAAACGACAAAAAACTTATATATTTTTTCTTTATCATTATAAATCAAAGATAAAATAATCTGTATGAAAACCTAAAATTTATTCAAATCTATGCCTTTGAGTAGCCAAAAAGCAGTTTCTTCGAATATGGCGATACCATCCATCACAATCAGCTTCTTTAATTTCATTTAACGCAGTTGGAATGATATCTTGGAGATGACCGCCTTCATTAGATAACAAAGATCTAACAATTGTTTTAATTTTGCTAAAAGAAAATTCGATCGGGTTTAACATGTATGAGTAACTACTGAGGAATTTTGCATTATTTTCCATATTAGAGATTGTTTCCATAGTCGTGTTAGCAGTGTGAGCGCGGAAATCGTCCATTAGAATACTTCCATCTCTTAAGGTGTGATCCGTTATTCCTGTCCAATTTTATAAAGTTAAATACAGACAAATTATGTGATTTTTGAAACACAAAATCACAGACCTAAAATAAACTTTATTAAATTAAAACACTAAAATTTTAACCTTTATTTTTAAAGAATGAGAATCAAAACAGGACAAATGCAATCAGCCACTATTATCGAAAATATTGGTTCTAAAAAGACGACTAGACACTTTAAGTACAAAAACTATATATAAGTCTGTAGAGGAAATAGGTACTTCTATTTATAAAAAAAGTCCTACTAAAATAATCACTTCTAAAGTCAAAAAGAAAATACCAAAATGTCCTTCCACATATTTCGAGGAGAAATGTATATAAACACTTTAAAAATAAAACATTAAATTAAATATATTTTATTTTTAAAATAAATATTACGCTTCTTATTATTTTAGTTTTTTGACAGGAATAACGGACCACACCTTATGTTGTAGCGATTAATTAGAATATCATCCAATTGCTCCAAAATTCACTAAAAATACCCGAATTTGCGCCACCGAGAAAAATACGATAATGGACGATACCATCTCTATTAATAGCCGCCAAAAGAGTAGTGTTTTTCCCTCTTACGGCAGTTACAGAAATAGAAACACGACTCTGCTTCTGCCGTAATTTCGACGCAAATGTAAGTTAAACCCACATTCGTCAACTAATACGAATTTTCTGTTGTCTATTGACGTATTTGAGAGGAATTATGTTGCAAATCTTTGTCTTTCATCCAAATGTTCATCATTGACTCTATCTAAAACAATATTAGAGCGCTTAAGAATTATTTTTATACTAAGCAAGTAAGACTTATAGTACCAATAACCAGTCTAATATCTTTTCCAGTCAAACATGTTGATTTTAGTACATTTAGTGTAATCCTGGGGTTGGTCTCTATTCTTCTCTCTATAAATTCACCAATATTTTCACTAATCTTTTTTTCAGGATGTCTTCTTTTGATCATTTTGTCTGTTCTTCCTGTTAATATATATACTCGAGCTATTGTACTTACTGTAGATGAATTTATATGCAAATCTCGGGAAACTTTTGAAATCGATTCCTCCTCTAATTCCACCTTTTGTATTTCAAGGCGTCTAAGTTCATCAGAGATATGAGACCTTTGTCTACTGGCTTGATCAATAGAGTTCATTAGTTAAAAGAAATAAATCTGGAAACTTTATATAGAAATCAATTTCTTTATCTATAAAAGAGGCACGTATCAAGGGGCCTAAATTAAATTATAAACACATCTAAAAGCTTAAATTATGTTGAAAGTATAAAATCAAGGTTTTAAATGATCATTTTATATAAGTACTCTATAAAAATAAAACTATAACGTAGATCATCTCATCAATTTATAAATGGTTTTAACCAATTTGGGCGTTCATTGAGTGAATTTGTAAATGATTTACCTCATCCTAAAATTGCTATATATAATTATTAAAACTTTTCAACCATAATTCATCAAGAATTTACTCATTTTATCAACCAAATACATTCTAATTCCTTCAAAAATTTTCTTCCTTACAGGGTTTTTCAATTGAATAGTCGCATATTTTCAATTGAATTGTCTCGATCTGGAAATTGGCAATACATTTTTGACTAAAATTGTAATTTAAAATGATAATTAAAGTGATATAAAACATTTATAAATCAATTTACTATTTTTGTTAAGAGTCTATTTAGCTTTCTCAAAGAGAAAAAATGCCATTAAATTATTCGGTGGCAAAATTCACAAAACAAAATAAACTAAAAAAGAAAGAAACATTGATTTATAAGAGTTTTATATATTCCTTAATTATTATTTTCTATTTAAAGTGAAAATTTAATCGACATTTATTTTACATTACCAAATCGCGACAATTCAATTGAAAATATGCGACAGCATGACTGAAAATATGCGACTATTCGATTGAAAAACCCTCTATTGTAAAATCGGATCCAAAGGATTTACTATAGATACAGTTCAAATAGAGATGGATTATTCATTAGAAGAATAACATATTTAATTTTTATTTTCAAACTTAAATATTTACTTTATTAAAAATCGCTATAAATATTTAACAATTTACTAAAGTAATGGTTGTACAAAAAAGGAAATGTTCGGGTTGAAATTATGCGGATAAGATTAATATCCTGCAAAAGCAAATTATTATAAATGCAGGAAAACTAGTTCCATATAAATAAAGCTAAATTTAAAATTTTACATTTTATATTAATGAGCAATAGATATAGTGAGCAAACAATAGAAGTTCAGTCATTTACAGATAGTCATGGCCATGAATCATATACTGATACAGACTCAATAGGGAAAATATTGGCTGCTTATGGCGAGTCGAATAGGCCAGTATCAATCAGAACAAGAGATTCTGCGCCTCGAAGCTCTGGGTTAAGAGTGTCCCCACTTTCCAGTCCGAGCCCCGTTCACTCTCAATTGAGACAATCGCATTTGTACACAGAAAATGAACAAAGAATCTCGCAATTAGCGAAACGAAATTTATTGATTAAAGAATATATCGACTTCAATAAGAACAAAGCCAATAAGATCATGGATATTGAATTCAAGCCTGAAGAAGATAGTTTCAGACAACGAGATGAGAAGATGAAGACTCGTCTCAATTTATTATCGACACACTTGAAGGATTTAAGTTTCTTAAAACATTCTGTGCATTCTACCGAGTTCCCTAGATTCAGTAACTCCTCTTTGTTGATGAAATACAACGCTGACTACAACAACAATAAACATTCAATTACTTATGATCCACAGAGTGATGAGTACACTTCGCCATACATAACTATGAAAAATAGTCACGGCGACTTGAACAGCGCTGAAAAAGGGAGCCAAAATATCATAGCGCCAGCAAAAAAGAACAAATACATCTATATCATCATCACCATTTTAGTCACTATTGCTATTATTGGTGGTGTCTTGTTATTAGTCGCTATCTTTTCTAAATCCGATGCTGCGTCTGTTCCAGAACCTGCTGCAACCACCAAAACCGCAGATTTCAAGCCAACGATGTGTTATAATGGCGGTTTATTGAAAGATGATAGATGTAAATGTCTGAAGGATTTCACCGGGCCAGATTGTAGAGTATTGATCGTGTATAAAAATTAATTTTCTTATAATTTTCTGTATTTATTTTTTGTATTTTACTTTGCATTTCTCAAGGATTGGCTGAAAACCTCTAATTGGTTATTTTTAGGCATTTTATATTGATAATCCACTATCTTGAAAAATACTTTGTAAACATATTTTGATTTTAAATAATTGAATCTTTTGTCATTGTCGTAAATCAATTTTGTAGTTCTCACTATAAAAATTTGCAGAATTGTCAAACCTTTTGGTACAATAAGTGGAGATTGCTAATTCTTTGTATATAAAAATATGTTAAAATAGACTATATGCTTCTTAATGGTGTACAACTGTGATTCATTATAAATACAATTAAATGACTTTTCAAACATTCGCAAAATCGTTGCTGTATCTAAATATCGTCAAACAAGCATCAATAGTAAATAATGTAGCTAATGATAAACCAAGACCTTGTACAAATAAGTTAAATCTGGTAGAATAGCATTTATAAGGAAAACCTTGCTTTAATTTCCGAGGATTTGAGATGAAATATTTAATTGAAGAGCGCTTGATCAGAAACCCTAAGATTTGAAATTATTGTTAATAAATTTTCTAATTCTTTGAATCAAGTCCGCTTTAATGTCGTCCGGAATATTATCTAAATCAATTGGGGATTTTATAATATACTTAATCCCTTTTCTAATCCTTCTTTCTGGATATTTTTTAAAGTCAGAGTGCTATACCCTCTTTGTGATATAGATTCTAAAATATCAACTTAATGGGTTGCCTTCCATAAATTTCTTTAATTCGTCATACCAAGGTAATTCGTATAATCGGGCTTTGAGGAATTGGGATAGTCTAGATGGAATTATAATAATGGTGCATATTTACCTTTCTTTTTCCCCCGAGTCTACAAATACTTGTAGAATGGATTCTCTTATTTCATCTTGATTCATTTTCTGATTTGAAAAGTGAAAAAGATTGTGCCTTTTTGACACAGGCATTTAGAAGTCAAGGAGGATTGAAATAGAAGACTGGATTAGACATTATCTTATATAAATTAAGGGAAATTTATAAATATTTAAAAATTGTTGAAGCAGTCGAAATTTACAATCAAACTAAAGTCGTCTATAAATTACGAAAATATCCTGGATGAGCTAAAATAAAGGATTATAAATGTCATTCAGTCTTAGATAAAATAATAGAAATATTGTTATTGAAGGAATCAAAAATAAGTCATCGAATTAAGCTTCAACAGGAGCATCTTTAATAGTAGTTTCTTCAATATAATCGGACTTCTCACTTTCTCTATTCGAGATTTTATTATTGATCAGATCATGCAGTGCAATGACAGCTCTAACCAAAGAAGCCAAATAAATATGCATAAACTGATCATTAAGCTTAACATAGAAATTAGGAACACTTTTAGCATTTTGATAAATTTCTAAATTACTCATCAAACTCATAATAGTTTGTAAATTATATAATATTGGTGTATTGATAGGCAGAGTTCCTTCTATAACTTGATTGAGATATTGTTTCATTTCTTTCAATCTAGCTTGCAATCCCTTTAAAGAATTATCTTGATTGCTTATTTTTGCACTCAAGGTACTAATAGCACTATCTTTGATATCCCTTAATAAATGTTCGACACCAATTTCCTCAGCTTCTTCAGCTCCAATTTCAGATGCAATATGAGCAAAAGTTTTCGTAGCAGAACTGCCATCCTACACAAAAGTTAACTATGGGTAATATACTTCTTGAATTTCTTCAATGGCAAAATAAGCTTCTGTTGGTATTTCCATATCATCAGGTTTGACGTCAATAATTACCAAAACTGGATTAGTAGTATATTTCTTGAACAACTCATTAATTTGCAAATCACTACTGCGAAGTTTTGGTCCACTATGATACCAACCTATCATCTTCTCCTTAGCTAACCACAAAAAATATTAAAATAGTTGGATATACCGTTAACTTTTCTGAACATAGCCTCCATAGCTTCAACATAATTATGATCCAAAAACCAAACCGTAGGATCTTTCTCATCTTCTTCAAAAGGAACTATGAAATTTGTATAAACAAGTCAAGGTTACCAGCAAAGCTGTTAGCAATATTAACATTTTTTCCATAATTCTGACCCAATAAAACACCAACAACTCTCTTTTTCGTATTTTTTGCTACTCTATTATAGTGGTCTACCACTGATAATAGTACTAATGGATGAACTATCACTCTTTGTGGTATCGTTACGGATCCTAATATTGTTACTTTATCAGTGCTCATTTTGCCTACGTTTCCCAATTTGAAAGAATTCAAATGAATGCTAAATGGACTCTATTTGATAGAGTTACATGAATAGGCTTGCGTAACGAAGAGAACCTCAACTTTTTTGTCTTAATCCAAATAAAACATTGTTTATATTTAGCAAAAATGATTCTTTGTGGCTCTTTCTTCATACGTGTGTTCAAAATCTGTTGGATTATTATCAAAAATCCAAGATGCTTATATTTCGATTATATATAAATAAGAATCACTTTTTGACAGATTTAATTGTTATAAAAACCAATCATTTCCATGTTTTCTAATGGAAGTATTAAAAGCATTTAATTAAGACAAAGGATAAAATCTCGGAAATTTACTTAAAAAGATTAAATCTATTAGCACCGATAGCAAATAAAAGTATACTCAAGCCGAAAAAAGCTGGGATGACAATATTGGTATATTTCCATGATGTTGAAATTTCAGAATTACTATCACTTTCAACATAATGTTCTGAAATAGCATCATCTAACTTTTTAATATTAGCACCGATGACTTCTGCGACCTTAATCGAGTCTTTATAAAGCTATACAACAAAAATAATCAGATGGGGAGGAGATTACATGAAAAGTAGGCATTGCAGTGACACCTGCTTGAGCTGATGCTTGCGGTATTTTATCAATATCTACTTTCAAAAACTGTGCATTATTATATTTCGTTGATAAATCCTTGTATTTTCCTTCGATCATCTTGCAAGGACCACACCTATAAAATTTACAGATTTAGAAATACCAAACAGCGAAGAAATCTACTACTACCTATATAATGTATTAATATTAATTTTGGGATTACTAATTTGTTCTTTGATTCGTGTAATATTTTTGAATATTGGCTTTCGCTTTCAATATGTGTTACGACCATTTCAAAATTTTCTATTTTGCTATTTGGAACAAAATTTTCTTACATAATTCTATTCTAATTAGTCGAGGAATTTTAGTTTCTTGAATGAATAAAATAGTAAGAATGAAAATAAATTTATGTATTTATCAACTTTACTATCCATAAAATATCTGTTAGTTATAATTCTTGCTATTTTAGTTGCTTCCTCAACCTATTTTCACTGTGATGCATTAATATGAAAGAATTATAACCGAGGCTTCAAAAGTTTTGTGCCATTTTTGAAATTACAGGGCTATGCCTTAATTTAGCTCTGGTATCAATCAATATAAAATCATTATGAAACAATATAATCCCGGGATCCATCAATATAGCTCCAGTATCAATTAATATAAAATGTTAATTTTTTAATATAGCTTCAGAATTTTAAATATAATCCAACTTTTCAAAATATAACTTATATGCATAGTTTTTAATATGAGATGATTTAAAAAGACAGTTTTATTTAATATTGGTTTATTTTTAAAAAAATAATGTCATTAAAATAACTAACCCTAAAAATATTAATATTGTGTTTATTGGATCTTAATTCTAATTTTCGTAAAATTGTAAACTTAGTTTGAAAGATAAATTTGTAAGCTGAGGTAATTATTTAAAATAGATATGCATCTTTTAATAAATATATTTTCAAACTCGAAATAATATCGCAAAAATTAATTTAAATAAAAAATTAAAATTTATTGATAAAATTAGAATTACTCTCCATTGTATGCCAAATTTACATACTTTCTCATATTTGAAAAATAATTGTTTCATCGTAATTGATTTCATTTATGACCATATTTACATAATCATGAATCTCATTATTGCTGCTAGGAAAAGGTCTTATTGAAGAATATCTGCTCTTTATAAGAGAAAATATCTCCTCAATAGGATTTAATGATGGTGAGTATGGTGGTAAATATTTCAAACCAATATTTTTGCTTTGACACCACTCCTTTACGTCGCTTGAATGGTGAAATCGCACATTATCGAGAATTTGATGTTGCTTGTCAATTCATTATTTTCGAAGGAATTTTTCAAAAAATCTAATAATTTCACCTTATTGTAGGCACCATCAATTGTTCTATGAGAAATTATACCATTTGTAGTAAAAAGACCAATCAAACTTACATTGCGGCATCTATTGTTTGGCACCGCCCTAATAGCATCCGAGTTGGCTGGTGAGTATCCGTCTGTATGTAAATTGAAACCACTTTCATCTAAGTAAATAATTTGATGATTTGGCACTTGCATTAATTCTCTAGCGTATTGTTTTCTCAAATTTATCAATTCTGGTGTAAATACTTTGGCTGCCCTTTTTTTAAGTCTCTTTCTAGTTATACCTAAATTTTGTAATGTACGACAAACGGTGGATTGTACTACTCTCGGCAATCTAATCTCTACCATTTTTTCCATCATTCCTTTTTGAGTTAACGCGCAATCATCATGTATAATCATAGGAAGTGCGATGGCCATTCTAGATTCCTCTATAGCTGGTTTTCTGCCTAAATTTTTACATATATCATTAATACTTTCATTATTTTCTTCTGTATCTTCTATTTTTCTCAAATTTCTTCTAAAGGCGCTTATTGATAATTGTGTTACTCTTGCAATAGCATCAAATTGATGGTTTTCTGATGTCATACTTTTAATTAGCTTTAAAATATCATAGTTATTCTAACCCTCTTTTTTCTTGCATTATTTTCCATTATTTGGCCTAATTCATCACCATTGGAGCTATTTGTCTCATGATAAATTTGGCCATCAACATAATATTGATCGCTGTTAAGTGTGTAGTTTTGACTAATTTCTGAGAGAATAACATCTTGATTTTCCATTTTTTTCTTTAAATTTTCAAGTCTTTAAATAATTATTTTTTGCATGATTTTTTATATTATGGATAAGCAAGCTAAATTAAAAATTCCGAAACTATATTAAAAAATTTACATTTTATATTAATTGATACTGAAACTATATTGATAGATCCCGGGATTATATTGTTTCATAATGATATTATATTAATTGATACCAGAGCTAAATTAAGGCATAGTCCTGTATGATGGATGCCTGGTTTAAAGAAACTCAAATATTCTTTCCAAAAGAGTAAGAAAAAAAAAAATAGTTTTAAATTCATATATAACTATTCTTTGCTGAAAAATATGACAGAAAGTCTATTTTCTTTGAAATGAAGGCCCATACATACAAAAAATTTGTCATTTTACTTGTCATGAAAAAATCCTCTAGTAATATGGCATAATATTTTTGAAGCCTCGGTTATAATTATTTCTATTAATACATCATAGTGAAAATAGGTTGAGGAAGCAACTAAAATGGCAAGAAATATATCTAACAGATATTTTTAGATAGTAAATACATGAATTTATTTTTATTCTTACTATTTTATATATTCAAGAAACTAAAATGTCTCGACCAATTAGAATATAATTATGTAAGAAAATATTGTGCCATATATAGGGGTTTCATAAAGTTAGCGGAAAAAACATTTTTTTAAAATAAAAGTTGATAATAAGTACCATATTTAGATAGTACTACTTCACATCTTTTTATCCATTCTAAAAATGCTTTCTTAAAGTAATAAGATCCTAGTAAATCGATATTTGACTTAAACGCATCTAAAATCTCGTCGTCGTCAGAATAAACGTTATCTTTCATCTTATTTTTGATATTGGGAAATAGCCAAAAATCGCATGGAGACAAGTCAGGGCTATAAGGGGGAGGGGTGAATCAATTTTTTACACCCATTTTTTCGTTTATATATTGAGTTACTAGGCTTGATTAATGAGGCCTTGCATTGTCAAAGTGTATACCAAATTTGAAACAGGATGTTTCACATCAGAATTTTGTCGCTTTTCTATTAAAGGAGAAATACAAGATTCTTTAAACAAATTTGCATTGGCCATTTCTCCTTTACCAAGCAAAGTAATCGCTTCTACAGCTTTTCTTGAAAAAAATACACATACCATTACTTTTTTATCAGTCAATGATTTTTTAGTAACTTGTTTAGGTGGCAAATCTTTTCCTGTCCAAACTTTAGCTTGCGGACCAATAAGAGGATCATAATATCTCAGCTATGTTTCATCACCTATGACAAGACTATAAGTGATTATATATCTATATCTCCATATACAGGGTGGTGCAAGTAAATTTGGACATTTATCTAATAAAATAGAAATAACTCAATAACTTCAATAGATAAAAATATAACAAAAATTTATTTGTAACATTTAAATACTAGTAATAAGTGCTTCCACCACTAGCATTTTTTGGATTCTTTTTGGAAAAGAGCGACAGATATTTTTATTAGGGCGTTCCGAGCAAAGAGGCACTCAAAAAATTTACTATAAAAGACATAAAGTTGAAATTAGTATGTTTATATATACGAACCTTCTGCATCTATTACACTTCTCCATCTTTCGGGTGACTTCAGTATACCATTCATAAAACCTTTAGCATAAGCTCCTGAATTGCACTTTCTAGCTGAATTTCTAGTTCGTGCCAATCATCATAAATGTTTTCCTTTAACTTCCTCTTTAATTGTCTAAAACAATTGAAATCAAGTGTGCTAATATCAGGGCTATAGGGAGAATGATCCCAAACCCGAATATTTTCATCAAAAAAATACTGCTTTATAAGATTTGATTTATGCGACTTAGCATTATCATGTAATATTATAGGCTCCTTGACTTTCTTATCAGGTAACCATTTGTCTAATAATTCGATTAGGAAGTTTTTATAGAAATCTGAAGTTACATCTCTTTAGGAGCACAGAGCTTCCAATAAGCAACACCTTGAAAATCTATTACTAATATTAGCATTCTCTTTTTTCATATTTAGATAGAAGTACAAATTCAGGTGGGTCTTCATTCTTATTTCTCCAAGATCGAATCTGGTCACGTTGGGGTTGCATGTATAAAGACGCCCAAGTTTCATCTATTGCCAAAGTTCGATTAATTAAGTTATTTTTTCTTGATAAGAGTTGCATATTGTTTTTACATGCTAGCACTCTATGTTCTCTTTGTTTATCCTTGAGAAAATGAGATACCCATTTACTTAATAATTTTTTCATTTGTAAATCTTCTGTTAAATATCGAAATACTTTGTTTTACTACAATTTACCCGTATGGAAAGTTCGAGGCAAGGTCATGTTATAGTTTGGGCTAAAAATTCTTTAATTTTATCTTTTACTTTTTCTTTTTTCAAGACATCACTTTTATCGCTTCCTCGGCTATCTTCGACCATATTGAAGCCTCTCTTAAGCTTATTAACTAAATTTTTGATTGTATTTAGTTTATAGGCACTATTTCCAATTGATTCAACTAATTCTTTATGAATTATCCCAGAACTGTGTCCCAGGATTACGCCAAATTTGATGAAAATCCGCTGTTTTTTATCTGAAATTGAATCTTTTAATTTTTGCAAGCAATTCATGATAATATTCAAAATATAATTATTTATAAATAAAGCTTGTAATCTATATTAATTAATTTAAAAGTCATGGTATTATTAGTATATTATTAAAGGCGTAATTAAACAGAATTCGAGTCCCTCTTTGCGCGGAACTCCCTAATAATTGTGTTCTTATCAATCTCTCTCCTAGCCCTTTCAACTCTTTTGATTAAGTCTTCCCTATTTCTTGGCCAGGGTTTTTATGGATGGATTCTTTAATAATACTCCATAGATGTTCTATTGGATTCAAATCTGGGTTATTGCCTGTCCATTATCCTTTGCCCCAAAAGTTTTGAAAATTTGATTCTAAAAGTTCCATATTTTCTTTTGTTCCATGGCATGGAGCTCCGTCTGGAACAAAAGTTACTTTTCTTTTATTATAAATTACTTTTGGGTTCTTTAAAGCTTCTATATATAGGAATTATTTTGTCCTGGTAATATTTTTCTGTTATTTTTTGGTCTTTCAACAATATGTAATTTGTCAAACCATTTGCACTCACCCCAGCCACCATAATAGAAAGTGATTTTTTTGGGCAAGGTATTATTGGAATCTGGCTTTTTTCGCTTGTATAATATGGGACAAAATTTTTGAAGCCTCGGTTATAATTCTTTCATATTAATGCATCACAGTGAAAATAGGTTGAGGAAGCAACTAAAATGGCAAGAAATATAGCTAAGAGACGTTTTATGGATAGTAAAGTTGATAAATACATAAATTTATTTTCATTCTTACTATTTTATTCATTCAAGAAACTAAAATTCCTCGACTAATTAGAATAGAATTATGTTTCAAAAATTTTGTCCCATATGGCTTAGGGGCCGAGTACTACCTGCCTCTTGATATTTAATCTTACTCCTTATACTGTTTTTAAACCTGTTTTCATTTAATCTATTTATACATAAAATGTTTAAAATGAAAATTATCTTTAAATTTATTTGTTTTTATTTTTCAAAAAGAATAGAAACATTATTCGAAAATTTTTTGCCATATGGCACAAAATTTTTGAAGAAATCTTAATATTTTGGTTGAAATAAAAAATACATGTATTATTTGGTTGATAAATAAGTATAAGTTATATTTATTTATCAACCAAAGCAGGTTTTTATGTAATTATTGAAATTTTTCAACCAAAATAATAATGTTCTTTCGAGAATTATACTGAATTCTTCAACCAAAATGATTGGTTTCTTTCAAAAATTTTGTCCCATATGGCACAAAATTTTTGAAGCCTCGGTTATAATTCTAGAATATTAATGCATCACAGTGAAAATAGGTTGAGGAAGCAACTAAAATAGCAAGAATTATAACTAACAGATATTTTATGGATAGTAAATACATAAATTTATTTTCATTCTTACAATTTTATTCATTCAAGAAACTAAAATTCCTCGACCAATTAGAATATAATTATGTTTCAAAAATTTTGTCCCATATTCTGAGATCAAAAAATCAAAACTTTGAAATAGCGAATTTTTAAGAGAGAGGCAGAATCCTCCAATTATGTATTTTTATAAACTTAATAATGAAAACGAGCTAAGCGATCCCACATAAATTAATATTTATTATCGACAGTTTGAAATTACACCATTTTACAAAAATCAAGTCAATCAACTTTTTGATCAAATAAAAGGGCTTTAGATAACCTCAAAAAGACTTTTGTTTAAAGATAAATCAAAATAATGATTTGAATATACAAACACCCTTATTTACATCTTCTATCTTGATAAACTCTATAATTGAATACATAAGCTATGTATGGTTTTTAGAATGCTTGAACCGTAATTTATACGGAATCAAAATGCTAACTGTGCATTTTATCGACTAGATGATTCTTTTTGGGCCCCTATTTTGCCTAGGTTTTATTACGCCCTCATGACCATGTGAAACAAGACGATCAAAAAGTCTCTAGGTAGGTGATTTTACATGACAAAAAGGAAGATTATGAAAGACTTGAACTTTCATGAATATAGGAGGAGGCTATTTGCATCCATTAAATGCAAAGTGACTTTAAAATTACTTTTCTTATCAAAAAAGATTTTCCCGTGATCTTCAATGGAAAAATGAAGATGCAAAAATGATATAAACATCAGAAGAGAAAAAATTTCTCACGTATAAGAACAACCAAAGATGAGCAAAGCTAACGAATTAATGTATTTACACCAAAAAAGTGACGATCAAAATGAGAGTGGAATTTATAGATCCCATCTTGTAAAAGGGCAGCTAGACTTAATAAAGTCGCCTTCACCAGAAATAGAAACCCTCTATGATTTAATCCAAATGTCACTCAAGAAATATGGCGACAACATATGTTGTGGTCATCGTGAAATTATAGACATTATAACGGAGACTAAGGAATTGTTTAAGAATGAGCCTAATTCTATGGGCAGAAATAAGGACAAAGGGACGGAAGAAAGCAAGAAAAGCAAGATTGTAAAAAGCTGGAATTATTATAAGTTATCACCTTACATTTGGCTAACCTTCCGAGAATTTTACGAAAAGATTAATGCGTTAGGGTCAGCTCTTCATTCTTTAAAGCTCCAACCAGGAGACAAAGTAGCAATATATACATCAACTAGTTGGTATTGGACGACTATGGCCCACGCTTGTTACACGCTATCTTTAGTGGTGGTGACTATTTACGAAACTTTAGGTGAAGAAGGCTTAATACATGCTTTAAACGAATGTAGCGTATCTACTCTCTTAATCGCTGACGACTCGTTAGGGTTAGTGCATAAAGTGTTGGATAAGGCGAGATCGTTGAAGACTGTAATCTACCATGGTAATAAGTTGGATAATATAGAAATGATAGACAAATTCCATCAATATAACCAACAACATTTGGAGAAGTTGGATGGAGATCAACCGCAAAGCATCGACGATGAAAAGCGAAGTGTACGTTTAATTAAGTATGAAGACTTCATTCTTATTGGTGAAGAAGATGCCTCCGATCATCTGAAGCCTGATAAAGACGATATTGCTTGTATCATGTACACATCTGGCTCTACTGGCACACCAAAAGGAGTTCTCATAACACATGGGAACATAATTGCCTCCATAGCGGGCGCTAGTAAGCTTATAAGCCCAGTCTTGAAACCAACCGACACGATCATTTCGTTCCTGCCTTTGAGTCATATCTTTGCGTTTTCAGTGGATGCTTTCTCGCTTTATTCTGGCTTTAAGATTGGATACTCCAACCCCAGAACCTTGGTAGACTCCGCCGTGAGGGATTGTAGAGGTGATTTGGCAGAATTAAAGCCCGATTTGATGGTAGGGGTGCCCCAAGTCTATGATATGATCCGAAAGGGCATCTTGTGCAAGATCGAGAGCTCCAATCTCATTGTGAAGGCTATGTTCAAGCTAGGCTATTCGATTAAGAAGAACCAAACCCAAAAGTCGTTTGTCGGCGGCCTTATTGACAAGTTGATCTTTGCGAAGCTCAAGGCTTTAACTGGGGGCAACTTGCGCATCGCTGTATCCGGCGGTGCGCCCCTAGCCGAGCATGCTCGATTGTTTATCTCCAATACCTTGGTTCAATTGTCGCAAGGCTATGGCCTTACAGAAACATGTGGGCTGACTTTTATTACTACTCCCGACATAGTGAAGCCCAATATCGTGGGGCAAATGGGCCCGCAAAATGAAATCAAACGTATCATCCACTCTTTATTGATTTGTATAGTTGTAAGCGTGCCCGATGCTGGCTATTTAGTTTCGAATCCTAACCCACAAGGCGAATTATGGTTTCGTGGCTATGGCGTTGCCAAGGGCTATTATCGTAATCCAGAAGCTACGTTAGAGGCTTTCACCCAAGAAGGATGGTTCAAAACGGGCGATGTTGGGCAAATCAACAAAGATGGCACACTTAGCATTATTGATCGAGTGAAGAACTTGGTTAAATTGGCCAATGGCGAATATATTGCTTTAGAGAAGTTGGAATCGGTTTATAAGGCGTGTGTTTTGGTCCAGAACCTTTGTGTTTATGCTTCTTCGCTTCATCAAAAACCACTTTTAGTTGTCGTCCCTAATTTGCTTGCCTTTTCTTTGCATGCGAAATCGAAAGGGTTGGATGAGATTAATGAGCTAAGCGACATTGCTAATAATCAAGAGTTGAAGATGTATTTGTTGGAGCAATTGCTGTTAGTTGCAAAGAAATTGAACCTCAAGAGTCATGAGACTGTTATTGGGATTTGTGTGTCGGATTTTGAATGGTCTACTGATGTATTTTTCATTTTTGATCTTTATAGAATGGCCTTCTTACTGCGGCTCAGAAACTTAATAGGAGAGATATTGCAACTAGATTTCAATCGGAATTGGATTTGCTTTATAAGAATTGCTAATTTTATTAATTCAATTATTTTTGACTTCTTAAATATTATAGTCGTTCATCTATATTTCTTTTCGTGATGCAAGTCTAATATTAAGTTTTGTATCCGAATATAATAATCGATCCTATAAGATCAAATTCATTCACATATTTATAATCAAATGGCAGCTTAAGTTGCGAAATTCCAGCCAAAATCATGGTTAATATCCCTGTTAAACCTACCAAATATATCAAAACAAACTGTACCCATTGAGAATATTCAGATTCAAATCACTAAGCTTGATATTTAATAAATTAGACCTACAAATAGGGCACGAATCATTAAAAGGTAACCAAATCCTCAAACAAGAACTATTCGTAATTAAAAAATTAAAATACAAATGAAAATAATGATTACAAGGTAGCAATTTAGCTAAAACCATTTGATCCCTACAAATAGCACAATATTCTAAAGGATCTAATTTAATATCACTAAATCTAAAGAAAAACTTAATTTATCAGATATAATACCTTTGATCTATTTCGCTAATCACATTTCGATACTCTATAACTTTGATTGTTTTGAAATAAAGAGATTTATAAACGGCCCATATGTTTAGAAACAAAACCACGTTAACAAAAGAAAACAATGACGAGCCAATAACCTATCCCAACAAAATATCAGAATGAGAGATATACAAAGACTTGCACGAAATGGATCAAAGTGATTACTAGTATGATCAGTTCAAATCCGAATTGAGAATAATTCAGGTACACATCTTTCAATTCCAAGTTCCAAACCGAATCAATATTATGAATAGTATGCGTAGTCATGGTATCAAACATATTTAAAAACAAAACTACGTTCTACAAAAGATCAAATGATGAGGGGGTGAGAACTTCGAATGTTAATAAGGATCTATAATCTTGAAATGAATTAATCGAGACGAACATCCACATTGTGTTACATATAAGAAGTAGTATTAAAAATAAGATCAGTTTGAAATGTTGGAATGAATTTGTCATACCAAGTTGATTGCAATAATGCTACACATATAGAAATTAATGAGGAGAATATACGAAATCTAAGCGATCTTTACATAATAATACATATATTTTCACAAATGCAATGATAGAAAGCCAGATAAACCAACAACAGAATTGGAGAAAGTCGGGTGTTGGGATTGAGCTAAATAAGATCACTTTAAATAAAATGAAATTCAACAACCTATCATAACTATTCTATCCCATAAAGCAAAGAATAAATGTACTAAAGGGGTACTCGCTTCTCTATGTCTTGTAGTTCATTAAAAGCTAATTTGTTAATAAATATGGCTAAAGAGGCTAAAGTAGAAATCAAAATAGTAACCATGAGCTATCAAAAAACACGTCAAACCAAATGAATTACGAAAGAAAACGGTAGAAATGGGGTCAAATAACCCAATAATGAGGCTTCGGTTTTCAACCATAACCATTGAAGATGAAATTTCAAATCCCAATAATTAATTTCCAAAACATCATTAAAGCATAATATAGAAACATCAGCTTCATTATATATATTCTTGACATATACCATTACTATTAAACTTACTACGATATTGATGATCGTGTATTTCGTTATTTTTCGATTGTTCATGTTGGGTTTATAACAAAATCGTAATTTTTAGATTTATAAGGCGTGAAATTGAGTGAATGGAGCTGTTCTAGATCAAAAATAAGTACACTTCAACCGTTACTACATAAAGCGTTTAATCTCTAAACTAATTTATTGATCAAGGGCTCAAAATGAATTTTTCCTCTCTCAGTTCTAAAATTTGTCTTTATTAATATGGCACTTTATTCAGAGTAGTTCATTTATTAAATAATTGGTTGATTTAGATTCATTAAAAATTTGGTTGAATTAAGAAGAGAATCAAAAAGGGATTAAAGTGCCATATCTCTAATTTTACAGAAATGGTGACAAAAATTGGTGACCTAATACCTGATGTAGAACTCTATCATAAGGATCATAAGACGAAGATAAATATCCAACACTATGTTCAGAAAAAGAGAGTAATCTTATTTGCAGTACCAGGAGCATTTACACCAGGTTGTTCTAACACTCATGTACCAAGTTATTTATCCTTATATTCACAGATAAAAGAAAAAGGTATAGATGAAATTATTTGTATTAGTGTTAATGACCCTTATGTTATGAATGCTTGGTGTTTAAACCTAGGCGCAGAGGGAAAGATTACATTCTTAGCGGACACTAAAGCAGAATTAGTCAAGAACATAGGATTAAGTGTAGAATTGGATTTCTTGGGTGGTATTAGATCTAAGAGATTCTCTTTGTTGTTGGTTGATGGTATTGTCAAAAAATTAGAGGTTGAACCTGATGGTACTGGGATGTCATGTAGTTTGGCAGGTAATTTCATTGGGAAACTATAATGTCAATTTTATTATATTAAAAGGAAAAGGTCTTTGATTCTATATTCTGTGGATTTTATCTAAATTTGCTTTTTAATACGAAATAAGTATATGGGACAAAATTTTCTTACATAATTCAATTCTAATTAGTCAAGGAATTTTAGTTTCTTGAATGCATAAAATAGTAAATACATGAATTTATTTTCATTCTTATTATTTTATGCATTCAAGAAACTAAAATTCCTCGACTAATTAGAATTGAATTATGTAAGAAAATTTTGTCCCATATTATGCCATATTAAGGTGAGATCTTGAGTGAATCTGTTTTCCTTTCAATTGCTTCATTAAAATATATCACGAATATGAACCAGATATCATAATTATTTATATTTAAGTTTGTTTATACTATCAAAATATCAATTTTCTGTAGAAAAGCATTTAATAATCACATGTCAAAGTTTCAAAAAATGGGACAAAATTTTTGAAGCCTTGGTTATAATTACAAATAGAACTTTTGCAAAAAATGAATTGGATTATAAACATAAATACAATTTTATACAAAAAAATATTTAAAACAGTTTTTCTTAAAGTTTATTGGATTTGTTTTGATATTTCTCCAGTTAATTAATTAGACGGTTCTCTGTCTTATAGGATTGAATTAAATTGGTGTGAAATGAAAGAGAATCTAGGCCAAAATTTATCAATAATATAATGGTCTTATAAAAGGGGCTTGCCATTGTTCTTATTCGATAAAGGTGAGTGAAGTCTATAAGGAATTGAAAGCAATAAAATCATAAATCATGATTTATTAATCAAAATATACATAAAATATTGAAAGCTAGAGTCGGATAGTTAGAATGTGATTATTTAGGAGTACTTATATATGGCCAAGTACTACCTATCTAATCTTACTCCTTATACTGTTTTCATTTATACATAAAATAAAAATTATCTTTAAATTTATTTTTCAAAAAGAATAGAAACATCTTTCGAAATTTTTTTGCCATTTTGACTACGCTTGATCCAAAATAGCCCCTAAAAGTAAACTTAGTTTTAATAAGCAACAAGAAATTATTTAAAACTTTTAGATAAGCAGTCCTTGTTTTAGATTATGTTATTCGTAAGCCACAGTCCTGTTTGATCTAATAATTGAATATTCATTTATTGAAAATCTAAACAGTTGGTTAAAAACATCATAGAAAATGTATTGAATCGGCATATATCAATTTGATCTTCGCAATTCTCATGGTTTCAGATTTTGATCAAATAATTACGTGTACAAAAGTGACCTAGAAAGTCATGTGATTAACGCGCTTTGGCTCTAAATCCGAAGAAAGCGCGTTGGATAAGTTTGATGAAAGTATACTTAACCAAGATCTAAACAAAAAACAAAAGAATAAAATTCTATTAAGTTTATTATCAATAATAATCTTTTCTAATATCTTTTAAGTCAGGAAGGCCAGAGTGGCTTTTTAATCCGCTATGAATACTTTTGATGTGGTATTTTAGCCCATTCATACTTTTATAACATTTCTTACATTTATTGCATTGAAAGGGAGTAGTCTCGACACTAACAGTCTTCAAACAGTGACCCTTATTAATATGGTACTTCAAGCCATTGATATTTTTGTATCTCTTCATACATCCGTCGACATTGCAGTAGAATGGCTTAGTATTCTCTATCTCCTTACTACTGTCATCCTCTTCGAAACTAGTACTATTATCTTCCAACGCGCTGTAGGGAGGACTCAGATCATCAAATGGATGTTCCGAATCGCCATAGATGAGCTGCTGAGGATTAAGGAACATTTCATTAGAAGGATAACTGTCATTGAATTGCTGTAAGTTATAAACAGAATGGAAGTAATTTTCATCAGAGTAGGAATGTTGGTCTTCTACATGTTGTAAGAGCTCATGTAAATCTTTCAATTGGTATCCACAGCAATAGTAGTCTGAACTTAAGACTTCTTCAGTTATGGAAATCTGTCTCTTAAGCGGTCTCCTTGTTTCACTATTGGTTTGCAAGTTGGTTATTGATGGCATTTGTGCTTTTTATTTTGGAATTTGAGTGGATTTATCTCTGATTAAATAGTCGAATTTATTCCATAACCTCAAAATCAAAAAAGATCAACCAAGTTGAGCACCAAATTTTAACCCTCAGCAACAGTCAAAAGAATAACTCTTATCTTTCAAATATTAAACAATCAACATAATCGAGAACCTTTGTACCGAAACGTCTTTTTCTTTCTTGTTAAATGTCAATTTATGTTTTGATACCAAGATATCGATGAACCCTAGTGGGGTTTTGTTTTACATTTCAGGGTTTATTTAACGCAATAAATAACCTGCTTTCTATCCGTTTATAAATAACAAGTTACTAATGATAATTAGACAAACAACGCGTTGAAATTGTAGAACGGGTAATGAAAAACAGCATACAAAAGCTAAGAAGATATTTCAAAAACGGATAAAAATTGTCTCAGATAATCATTTCAAGCTTGTTAAGAGATTGGAATAACCATAGGTTACTCTTCAAACTTGTGATAACAGGTTAGTTTGTACGATGAAGAGGCTTACTTGAGTATGCTATTTCCATGCTAATAAAAGGTTTCAATTTTAATACAGAATTATTGATAAAAATCAAAACATGATCTTTTTCTAAGATCACCATTATTGTAGCTGATATGATAGAAGAGTGCTTAAATTTAAGGTTATAAATCAAATCAATTTAGGCTTGTTTACAAGTTGTATACAAACTAATTAAGGTTGAATTGAATTTATACAATGTCTTGTTTTAATACTTCCAAGGCTTTTAGAACGCCACTTTTAGTAAAATATAAACAACTTTTGTACCTTAAAATGTAAACAAAAAAGTTTAGATTTACGATTCTTAGAAAAAAATGGATGGTTTGTTTGTGTTGCCATGTTTCAAATCTGAAAGAAATAACTAATTTTATAAAAGTCAAAAATGAATATATCACGAGTTTGTATTAACTATACATAACGGCAAGTTTTCTTCTACTAAGAAACAGATGAAATGATTGACTTGAATAAATGCATCTGGACCAAAATTTTTGAAAGAAACCAATCATTTTGGTTGAAGAATTCAGTAGAATTCTCGAAAGAATATTATTATTTTGGTTGAAAACTTCTAATAATTACATAAAAACCTGCTTTGGTTGATAAATAAATATAAATTATACTTATTTGTCAACCAAATAATACTTATATTTTTATTTCAACCAAAATATTATGTTTTCAAAAAAAATTTCTTCCATCTTTATTGAACATTCAATAATATACTATTGTGTTTTGTTTTCATTAAAGTTGTGAAGTTTTTGAAAAATTTATGATTTGAGATGAAATCATGTTAGCCCATTAAGATGTCACAACTTCTATAGAAGTCGAAAAAAAGTCGATATTTTTGAATTTACTTCTATACAAGTCGAAAAAAAGTCGACGTTATTATCCCTGACTTCTATAGAAGTCAGGTGCAAATGATATGGAAATTAATTTTTTAAGTAATGTTTTTATTTAATTATTAAATATGGCACTTTATTTTCGTTCAGAGTAGTCCCTTTTTGATTCTCTTCTTAATTCAACCAAATTTTTAATGAATCTAGATTATTCTCACTCTTGTTCAACCACTTATTTAATAAAAGGACTACTCTGAACGAAAATAAAGTGCCATATAAAGTAGTTGAATAAGTTTATATTATCCTTAAGGGGATATTGATTTCGAAGCAATTTTCTCAACGTTTAATCAAATAAAACCACCTAGCAGTGATGTAACCACCAGATAGACATTGTCTAGCCAGATTTTTTGGTATTCAATATAATTGGGCTTCTATGGTTGTAGTTTATGTCCTCACGTTTAAATAAATTAAAATATATTTTAGCCTACCTTAATTTTGTTATAACGGATAACTCCAAATAGTATCACCATGAGATAGTGATACTATTTAAATACTATCACTATCCAAATAGTATCACAAAAAAAACATTTTTTTATCAAGTTTATTTTGAAAATTAAATAAAATTAACCTTTTTCTACATTCAAATGGGACAAAATTTTTGAAACATAAATCTATTCTAATTGGTCGAGAAATTTTAGTTTTTTGAATGCATAAAATAGTAAGAATGAAAATAAATTTATGTATTTATCAACTTTACTATCCACAAAATATCTGTTAGTTATAATTCTTGCTATTTTAGTTGCTTCCTCAACCTATTTTACTATGATGCACTAATATTCTAGAACTATAAACGAGGCTTCAAAAATATTGTCACAAATGATAAATTATTTTAATTCTAAAATTCTATAAAATAAAAAATGACTAAAAAAACGTTTTCTATTGCATTTAAAAAAGAAGTTATAGACTATATTAATCAAGGAAGTTCTTGTTATCAAGCTAGAATATATTTTGAAAAAAGAGATAAAGAAAATTATGATCAATCAATGTTCCAGCAGTGGTATAAAAATAAAGATAAAATTTTCCAACTATCATAATCTATGAAAAGAATAAAAGGAGGAGGTAGAAAATCAACTTTAGGTGATATTGAAGATATTTTATTTAATGAAATAATGCAATTAAGACTTAATAATATGAAAATTACAAGATGCAATATTTCCTCTAGAACCATTGTACTTGCTAAAGAGCAAGATTTGGATTAAAAAGCAAGTTCAAGATGGGTTGATACTTTTATGAAAAGAAATAATTTATCTTTGAGGAAAGCAACTAATTTTACTTTATTATCTGAAGAACAAATAGTGAATAGAGGGATTATGTATATGCAGTTTTTACAAAATAGTTTTTCAACCATAGACTTATCAAAAATACTATTGATGGACGAAACTGCTATATACTTTGAAGATTGCAGGATTCAAACAATTGATTTATTAGGAAGAAAAAATGTTATTATTAAATCTACAGGTTTTATTTCTATGCGAGTGGCAGCAGCTATATCGATATGGGCAAATGGTAAGAAAGCACCTCCATTAGTTATCCATAAAGGAAAAGATGCACTTTTCCATAACTAATGAGAATTCTATATTATATACAACACAATCTAAAGCATGGGTAAATCAAGAACTTATCAAATTTATTGATTTAATGTTTCCTGCAGTAGATGGTAGTCCAGGAAAATGTATTATATGGGGTTCTTGTCGTGCACATATATCAAAAAATGTTAAAGATCATTGTTATAAAAGAAAAATTAAAATGATTGTAATTCCTGGAGGAATGACACCATATTTACAAGCTGTCGATATTGTGATATTCAGAGGCTTTAAAGATTTAATATTTAAATCTATCAATAGTTTGAAAAATTCAACTGATGTTGAATATAAAAAGTCAGGAAATCCAAAACCATCAGCAAATTCGCTTGTTAATTTTTGGGTTAAAAAAGCTTGGAAAGATTTATCTAATGAAAATATGGGACAAAATTTTTGAAACATAATTATATTCTAATTGGTCGAGGAATTTTAGTTTCTTGAATGCATAAAATAGTAAGAATGAAAATAAATTTATGTATTTATCAACTTTACTATCCATAAAATATCTGTTAGTTATATTTCTTGCCATCTTAGTTGCTTCCTCAACCTATTTTCACTGTGATGCATTAATATTCTAGAATTATAACCGAGGCTCCAAAAATTTTGTGCCATATTACCAATTCTATTCAATGAGCAGGGTTTAGTAAGAATTATAGAGATTGGCATATATCAAAACATGAAATATATGGAACTAAATTTTGTGATTCTTGGATTAACTATTACGCCGTTTTATGCAAAAAGGTAAGCGAATTTTAATTAATAATAAATATGCAAATTAATATCTAGTGCCAAAATTTATATATAATATTTTCTATAAATTAATCTTTATTTTTAAAACATATTTGTTTAAATTACTATAATGGATAACTTACAAAAATTCAATAACCAGTATAGATCAACGTGTATTTATCAAATTTGGAGTAATTCTAGATCACAGTTCGGCAATAATACACAAAGAATTGGTTAAAACGATAGGAGAAAAGGCCTATAAATATAATACAGTGAAAAATATGGTTTCCAAGTTCAATAAGGGCCAAAATTGCGTTGAAAACACTAGAGAAGGCGATACAAGTAATCATTTAATAAAAGAAAATACAATTGAGAAAATTAAAGAATAAGTTGCTCAAAGTAGAGCTTGGTCGTGCCTCGAACTTCCCATGTTAGTAAATTGTAGCAAAGCTATTGTTTATCGGTATTTAACAGAAGATTTACAAATGAAGAAATTATTGAGCAAATGGGTTCCTCATTTTCTCATACAGGAACAAAGAGAACATAGAATATTAGCATGTAGATATAATTTGAAGCAGTTATCAAAACAAAAAACCCTAATAAACAGAACATTGGCTATAGATGAAACTTGGCTTACTTTATATATGCAACCTCAGCGTGAAAGTCTCGATTTTGGAGAACTAAGGACGAAAGCCCACCACAAATTTTAACACAATCAAACTATCAGAGAAAAAGAATGCTTATACTAGCAATGGATTATAATGGTGTTGCATATTGGAAGCTTTGTGCACCTAAAGAGATGGTAACTTCAGAAGTCTATATAGGCTTTATTAATGAAGTTTTACCAAAATGATTACCTGATAAGAAATTCAAGTATCCTATGGTTTTACAGGATAATACAAGACCTCATAAATTAAAGCTTGTGATGGATTTTTTTGATGATAACAAAATCCGCACTTGGTATCATCCTACATATAGTCCAGATTAAGTCTACCTGCTTTTAATTGCTTTGGTAAATTAAAGAGGAAGTTAAGAGAAAATGATTATGACAATTGGGAAGAGTTGGAATTACAACTAGAGAGTATTATCCAGGAACTTAATATAAAGGGTCATATGAATGGTATTCAGCAGCTAGCTGAAAGATGGAGCGATGTAATAAAAGTAGAAGGTTCATATATATAAACTACAAAGTTTCATCTTTTTATATCTCATAATAAATTTTTTCCTTTACCTCTTTGCGTGAAACGGTATAATATAAAGTTGATGAAATTAATAAAGATTTTAGTACTATGCAATTTGAAGATATTATCTTTGATATAATTGTTGAATAAACTTTTTTACTTATTTTACAAATATTTTTTTGAAAAAATCTTCCAAATGGTATCACTATCTCATGGTGATACTATTTGGAGTTATCCGTTAGTTATGCACCTGTCGCCCAGCTTAAACATTACATAAGCGGGCGTGAAAAATGCATTTAGTGTTTATTCCTTTATACAAACGTTACAATGATCTATTTAACCAAACAATTTTTTAATTAATCTTAAAAGTCGACTATCCAAGATTTTGATCAAAAAAAATTATTAAAATACTATTTAATATTAAATTAATTGACATTTTAAGTAAAATTTATTGGCTGACAAATGAGGAAATTTAGCCTTTTACATTAATACCCCTTTTAAAGAAGGTATAAACAAGAAAAATTTGAAAAAAATAAATCGAATGTCACGAAACAACCCTGAACAACCTTTTGACCTTTCAAGCATATCTGTTAATATCCAAAGAGTAGAATTTGATGTTCTAGAAATGTTATAAAATAATAGATACAGAGAAAACTTCGAACTAGGCAAAAATTCCAGGAAAAAACAAAGAAAACATTATTATCTTAATAATGGATGGGAAGAAAAATCTCAAAATTTTACAAAAGAGCATTGCATAATGAGCATAAAAATTCTTATAGAATTACTTAAAACTATAGAAGGGTTTTTTGATATATTTTTTACAAAAGAAATAATCAACTATATAATAATGATTACTATCGAAGGTGTAGATCAAGCTATACTACGAGAAGAAGCTTCAAAAAATGATTATTTGACAAAATGTGATTTATTTAAATTCATTGCAATAATGATGATTTTGAGCATAAACAGTACAGCTAATATTAGTTATTGCTGGAATAGGAATAAAAAATTCTCTTATAATCGAATTATATTGGGTCTAATGAACTTGACAAGATTCCAGAAGATTAACAAATACTTAAATGTTTTATGTTACCTGGACTTTACCGAAGGAGGGTTGCTTAAAAGAAAGCCTATTATAATGGATTATCTAGAACGTCTATTTTCCGGTATATTAAGACCTGGAGAATATGTAAGTTTGGACGAAGCTGTAATGGGATATAAGTTTTACACAAGAAATAGTGTATACTCTCCAGGTAAATCACATAAATTTTGAGTAAGATTTTATGTTCTTGCAGATAGAGTTACGGGATTTATATTTAATCTAAGAACAGTAGGGGAAAGAACAAATATTAGAGAAACTGTTATTGATCTGGTTGAATACATTAAAGGTGAAAATAAAATACTTTTTATGGACAATTTCTATAATAGCTACAATATATCGATAGAATTGTTAAATCACAAAATATATGTGCTGAGTACACTTCGAGATAAACGTGGTGGTCCTGGAGATCTAAAATCCATTATGAAACATACTCCAAAAAATACTTCTAAGATTTTCATAAAAGATAGAGTTCAAATATTGGTATATAATGACACAAAACCCGTTTCCATGATTACAACAGCTTATGACGCCAGTAAAACCATTAGAACTGAGAACTTAACTATTCGTATGATTATAAAGGAATACAATAAGTTTATGGGAGGTGTAGACTTATATGATCAACTTATTAGCTACTATCCTCTAAAAAGGAAGACAAAATACTGGTGTCAAAGGTTTGCTTGCTACATAATCCAATTATTAGTACATAATTCTTATGTCATTTTTAAAGAATCTAAATTTAACCCAAATATATTACACTATGACTATGTTCAACATATAATAATACATCTGATTAAAATGGACCACCAACATTCAGATTATAGTAACGATTATAAAGTTGATAATTTTGAAATCGATGAAAGTGATCACCATTTAATAAAGACTAATATTTGGAGGAACTATAAATACTGTTTATCTCAAAATGTTAGAAAACAATCAAGATATCAATGTTTTGGATGCGACATATTTTTATGTCCTAACGTTTGTTATGATAACTACCACACTAATGAAAGCTCTGATTTAGAAAATCCGAATAGTTATACCTCTTTTTATTTTTTTTAAAATTATTTTAAACTATTTAATATTATTTTTATAAAAACGTAACTTTTGGATATAGTTCGACTAATTCATAATTAGACAATATGACCCAAAATTTTTGAAGCCTCGGTTATAATTTTTTCATATTATGCACATAGTGAAAATTGGTCAAGGAAGCAACTAAAATTTCGAGACTAAAAACAATAGACTAATGAATGAAAATTTTCTTACATGACTCTTTATTTTCGTTCAGAGTAGTCCCCATTTTACTTATTAAATAATTGGTTGAACAAGAGTGAGAATAATCTAGATTCATTAAAAATTTGGTTGAATTAAGAAGAGAATGAAAAAGGGACTACTCTGAAGGAAAATAAAGTGCCATATGAACATAAAAGCATGTATTATGTAAATTAACTTAAAACTTTTTATACGCCTTCAATTATCAAATGATTATATATTATAATAAATATACTTACTATCTTTTGAAAAAATACTTCATTTTCCGGTGTGTGCTTATAAAATAAAATCTAGAATTTTAACAAAAAAATGGAAATGGATAATCACAAATAATAAAATATATTTTTTTTCTTCTGTAGAATATTTAGCATTATATTACATTTTGAAATAATTTTGGCATATTTCATGCAACTGTAACAAAAATATATATATATGGGACAAAATTTTTGAAAGATAATTCTATTCTAATTGGTCGAGTAATTTTAGTTTCTTGAATGAATAAAATAGTAAGAATGAAAATAAATTTAAGTATTTACTATCCATAAAATATCTCTTAGCTATATTTCTTGCCATTTTAATTGCTTCCTCAACCTATTTTCACTATGACGCACTAATATTCTAGAACTATAACCGAGGCTTCAAAAATTTTGTCCCATATTTTGAGCCCTAAATGCATGGAAATTATTTAGGGTTTTTTTAAAAAATGCATAAAGTCTCTAGAATTTGCATGAAATTTCTTATAGGGTTAAGAGATTCACTGTAAATGAAATTATAAATATTCCTTTACAATAAACACTCACATCTATTAAGAGACTATAATATGTTTAATAACTTGCGATTTTAAGGTTGTAAACAGTCTACAGTCCTGTGCATAGAAAATGGCGTCGCGCCATTTTCTATGCACAGGACTGTATATGGAACAAAAATATTGAAGATAGTCTCATAATTCCAAAAGAACAACTACGAAAAGTGAGATGTACATAAAAACGACAAGATATTTTTTGAAAGTTCATCTATTGATATAAAAACATTCGAGTCTATGATTTATTTGATTAGTAATTAATATAGTTTTCATGATTTCTGCCCAAAAAATCTCAACCAAAATAGAACATAACCTTCGAAAATTAAGTCATATGGAATAATGTTCTTTAATTAGATGAACCCTAGACTTTGGGTGATGATTGTGAAATATCGACAACATCAAATTGAATAAGAAGGTCAATTCCTTTAATTAATTATGATACATTTATTCTTATATTCACATTTAGAAGAGATTAAACATGCCCAAAACTAAAGCTACAAGGCAAATATTCAATGCTTAGGGATAATATCACATCGATAAGTTATATATGTTGCGTTTACATAGGTTTGATTTGTAAAATTGCCAATTTCTCGTAAGCTTATAGAATATAGATTTTCAAAGTTTACAACTACGGACATTGTTTTGATTCTTTAGAAACTAGATATACAAACGAGGAAATTCGATAACGGCTTATATTATCTATAAAATGTATTGTATATTTTTACAGTTAATCAAGGTTCATTGGTCTTATTTTCTTATAAAGGTTATTTTACATCCGAATCAGTAAATACTTTTAAAACATCTCCCTATAATTAAAATATTAAGCACTGATGTGATATAAGTATAATTAAGATATATATACTACATAATTTTTCCTTATTAGGCGATATTTGAATGAAAGATTTCACATATAAAATTTTAGATGTTCTGATATCAAATCACAAATATTTCTTTAAGAGACAAAAGTAATTTAATATAATCGAAAATGGATATTATATATCAACATCAAAGCTATATTAAATATATAGAATCAAATGAGACTTACCATTTATTAAAGTTTTATGCTACTTGTCTCGCCCTCAATCTCCAACATTGGATCATCTTTATCGTTATTTTGCGCAATATTTATCTTATGATACATTTCATTACTTATATAGAAAGATACAGCATCCTAGAATCAATCAATTATATATCGAAACTTTGATGGGTGAACATTTAATCTTTTTCAATACAGACAAGATCAATTTGTTATTCAACCCTTTTATACATTGCTCACTTTTACTCTAGAGATTATAGAAATAATTACATCGAATAATAAATCTAATTGTTCTCTTATATCCTGTGATCCTGATCGTTCGAATACCGAGAATACAGATTTAGAAACATGGTTAATGGAAGTTTTGAATACTTCCATATACTAAAATTAAAAGGAAAACAATTACTCCAAAATTCTTATAAGAAAATACAAGAGGATAAAAGCTGCACAACATAGAAATTAACTTAGATATCAATAGCAAGTACACTTCTTTAGAAACCAAATAATCACATATCAAGAAATACGTTTCTGTAACTATATTGTATACTTTAACTATTTAAAAATAATATATTAATTTATAGTTACGTTTAGTCTCCCATTTCATGGTTATATCAATTTGTTTTAGGCTTGCTTCAAAGCAATCAAATGATTCTCTTTCAACACTAAATAAAAGAATACAATCTAATAATAAAATTCAACCGAACTAATTACTTTCTTCTTCTTGGGACATGCGCCAATTCTTTATTGTACTTTCCTTGTATATCTAATAAAGATTCATAGAATGGTTTTACTGTTTGTTGCAGCCATGGAATAAGAAAGAAGTCACAAAACAAAGAATCATCAAAATCCAACTTTACATCATTCACTATAATAAATAAGTTAGAAAGGTTAAGGATAATAAATAATAACGGTAAAAAAGAGGATATTTTTAATTTCATCGGCATTGTTGGAATAATATAATTTTCTTTGATTTCTTTACAATCTCTAATAGGCTTATGACTTTCAATGTAATGTGTTATCTTTATTTCTATAGGCAATGTTGGTTTAGGATATATCTTTAAGTTGTACAGCTGAATACTCTCCAAAATACACAACATAAGAATCGATAAATGCTCAAATTGCATTCATAATTTAATTTCATACATTTAACTTGAATTAAAAGACATTTTCTTTGATAAAATGTATATTGGGTACGTTTCATTATGTTTTTAGCGATCAATGTTATTTACTACAGAGATACGTGAACTACATTTGTACAGAGTTCAGCAATATTGTGTAGAAAAATGACATGAATTAAAACAAAAATACCCCACTCCATTGAATATTTGAAATATCTCAATTATCATATATTATTGCCTGAGATATTTCCATACTTTTAACGTTTCTTTTCATAAAAAAGTTTGATCAGGCTATATTGAGCAAAATCAAAAAAATATGGCATTTTGATGAATTCGATGATTCACCAAATAAAATCTAGAATTGTCAGAAAAAGTGGACCAAACTTTTTGAAAGAAACCAATCATTTTGGTTGAAAATTCAGTATAATTCTCGAAAGAACTTTATTATTTTGGTTGAAAAATTCCAATAATTACACAAAAACCTGCTTTGGTTGATAAATAATACTTGTATTTTTTATTTCAACCAAAATATTAAATTTTCTTCCAAATGGCATAATATTTTTGAAGCATCGGTTATAATTCTAATTGGTCGAGGAATTTTAGTTTCTTGAATGCATAAAATAGTAAGAATGAAAATAAATTTATGTATTTAATATCGATAAAATATCTCTTAGCTATATTTCTTGCTATTTTAGTTGCTTCCTCAACCTATTTTCACTATGATGCACTAATATTCTAGAATTATAACCGAGGCTTCAAAAATTTTGTGCCAAATGGCGAATTAAGCAAATTTGACACGCTATCTAAAAATCTACACTCCTCGTCAAAAAGAATTACCACACCTTTATAGAAATAATGAGAAGAGCTTTAATAAAAATAATAAATCAGATATATAAAGAAATAAATTCAAGTTATTATAGTATTGAAAAATTTTAAATATAAAATCATCATTTAATTTTATAATCAAAAATTCATTTTTTGTGGTGTCAAAAAGAGTTACCACGCTTGGGAAAATTCGATTTTACTTAATAAGAGTAGCTTTTATTTAAAAATAAATAAGTTAAAATAATTGCTTGTTGGTCAATATGTATACAGAAGAAAAACGAGATGAAATAAAAAGAATGTATATGAATTATAAGAGTATTAGAGTCGTATCAAAACTGTCTAATGTATCAACTAAAACTGTTAATAATATTATCAAAGATAAAGAAAGTAGGCTTAAAAATATAACGGGCAGACCAAAAAAATTAACCGAACGCGATACTACAAGAATAAAGAGATTTTGCAAGGCAGAACTTAAAAAAGGAAATATACTAAAGTCTAATACAGTCAAAAAAACCCAAAATTAGACGTTTCTCAAAGTACCATTTCTAGAAAACTTAAAGAAATAGGACTTACCTACAGTTTTGTACAAAAAAATTACCATTAAATAATGATCATATGGCTTCCAGGCTCGAATTTGCTAAATGTCATTTGATACAAAGAACTGACTTTAAAAAAGTCGTGTTTAGCGATGAAAAGCGCTTCAATTTTGATGATCCAGATAATATCGGTAGCTTTTTTTATAATGAAGGTGATAAAATACTTGGGACATCAAGAATTAAGCTCCAAATGGCTGGTGGAGGGGTCATGATTATAGGTGCCATATCAAGTAATGGAAACTTGAAAATTAAAGTAATTGAAGGAAAATACAACTCAGAAAAGTATATGGAGGACTTTAAGAATACCTTTTTCCCTTTTTGTGATCAAGAACTAGAAGAAAATAAGTGGGTGTGGCAGCAGGACAATGCAAAAACTCACATCGCCCATAAAGTACTTGATTTTTTTAACTCAGAAAAAATTAATAAAATTGACTGGCCAAGTTGTAGCCCTGATATAAACATACTATAAAATATCTGGTCTATAATGGTATCAAAAATTTATTCAAATAACCAGTATTATAGAAAGGAGGAACTTATTAAAGCAATAAACAAAGCTGGTAATGAAATTGAAGAAGAAACGATATTAAATCTTTATGAATCAGTTCCAAAGAGATTAATAAAAATAATAGAGTCAAATGGAGCTCAAATAGATTATTAGTTAGATCAATAAACTTTTATTTTTATTTAAAACTCGAATTTTCCCAAGTGTGGTAATTCTTTTTGACCACAAAAATGAATTTTTGATTATAAAATTAAATGATGATTTTACATTTAAAATTTTTTAATACTATAATAACTTGAATTTATTTCTTTATATATCTGATTTATTATTTTTATTAAAGCTCTTCTCATTATTTCTATAAAGGTGTGGTAATTCTTTTTGACGAGGAGTGTAGATAAATCTGGAATTATGTTATTTAAAAATATAATATACTATTTAATACTTGACGGTTTCATTGATAATATTTTAAAATATTGTAATCTACACTTAAATTTATATAAATTTTAAATCAATACATATATTTTGCTTCATTCGTCATTTTATTTGGCTGAATCAACAAATTCATCAGAAAAATGCTATAAACACTGAAAAAGGTAATAGAATGAAAAGGAAAGATACATAAAGAAAACAATAACCATAAAAACTAAAGAATTTAGATGAATTATTTGTTTTTAATTACTCCATCACTTTCGCTTTATACAAGTAATTTAAAAAATTTGATTCTTAGACAACACAATCAACGAAAATAGAGCGCATGAATTGGGTTGCTATAAGAAAACGAAAGATTTTGAAGGATTAAAAGAATTGAATTTGTTAAATACTTATACATCAACAAGAATGGACGCTACATTATGTATCAGATATTGTTCTTTATTGTCATTTGAATTTGCAGCTGTTTCAAATGCTTACATGTGTAAATGTGGTAATGATTTACCTGACAAAGTAACATATATCTAATAATATCATAGGCTAATAAAGTAAAAGAAGGATTCTGTAACTTGACTTGCAAAAATTTAAAACAAAATTGTGGAGCTAGGTATAATTTGATTTCATTAATTTTTCATTAGAAATTATACGTATGTTTATGCCTCTGGTACTATCTCATTTTTTATAAAACTTTGTAGGATTTATACCTGAAGAAGTTTTGGATGAAGCGAACAAGACAGAATCGATAAAAGATAAAGAAACATCAAATGAAAATCATCAACCTAATAAATTTCTATACATTTTCATTGGAATGTTAGTTGGATGGTTAATGTTTTCAATTTTATTAGGACTAATATATCTTTATTACAACACAAATGATAAGATTAGGCTGCTGATATTTAACAAAATGAGAGGAAGAAAAGAGGATAAATCACCATCATTATTTCACCGAGGATACCCACAAAATGTTGACCCTTTGAGAGATCATAATGTGTCTTCTACAAATAAGTTTAAAATCACAAACCTCCCATCTATTCAAACCGAAACTAGTAGACTAGATGATTCTACAGATTCTGCTTTTAAAAAGTATCAAATTGGCGCATCCGATGAAAACACTAAAATGTCTGTTTTTAGGGAAGAAGTTTCACAAGATAGTATGGCTAATTCTACAAAAACCAAAAACAATCGATATTCATTAGATTTCGATGACTCTAACATGACTTCCGAAAAAGTATTGAAAGAATTGGAAGATTCACCTGAAACTATTGATTCAGGAAGAGAAATTCCTGTATTAGTAGAAAAAGAGTGCAAAAAGAGTGATATATCAAATATAGAAACCTCACCTATGACTATAAAAACCAAATGTTCTGTTAAATTTCAAGATGATGATCTTGATTTACTTATTTCGAATTTGAAGGAAAAGAAATTGCAGAAGAATTATAGGACATATAATACATCAACTAAATGTAGACCAATCACTTCTGTTTCTTTGTTGCCTTCTCAATATAGTTCCAATTAAATGTTTATTTATTATCATTGAATCAGATGTTCCTGTAAAATTATATAGAGTTTATCAAAACAAATTTCGCATCATTATTCTTCTGTTACATTTATTTCGGTTACTTGAATATGGTCCTCTCTATTAGTTTACCGACTATATGTGTTTCTTTAGCTTAATATAACTTGATCCAATTATATCAAAAGCTGATATTATAACATCAAATTCTTGAGAGCACTTAAAACTGTGCATTTATTCGACTAGAGTTTAAACCATATGCCTTTGCAACGATTTTTAAATTTTATGATTCAATTTTGGTTTGAGTATTCCAGTCCATATTCAGCATTATCCGTATTTCGTATAAAACACCTTAGAATTAAAAATAAGTTTGAGTATAAGCCTTTTTTATTAGGTCCAGTATTCAAGAAAATAAACCCAGATTCTGGTTTTCCAATGAATCCAAAGAAGATAGAATATATGTGGATAGATGTAGCAAGAAGAGCAAAAGATTTTGGAGTGGAAATAAAGAAACCAATTAAGTTTCCTATTAGCTCCGTTTCTGCTGCTAGAGTCACTTGTTATTTATTGAAGAATGGCAAAGATGACGATTTGGTGTTTCAATTTATTCATAATATGTATTATGCTTATTTTGTCAATGGATCGGATATATCGAACCCAGAAATAATAAAAGGTCTAGTGAAAGGATTGTTTGAAGATTATGAAGATATCTTGAAAGCTGTATCTACAAATTCTGTTAAACAATTACTCGTTGAGAATACCGAGTTTGCATTGGTTAATTTATTTGGAGCTCCTAGTTTTATCACATCGGACAAAGAGCTGTTCTGGGGAGACGACAGGCTTGAACAAGTTCTTGATTGGCAAAATAAGATTTGAAATAAAGCATCATTTTACAAAGTATACAAAAAATAAAAATCATTTTTAAAAAATTACATAAAAAGAAAAGAAAAGAAAGGAATCTTAGGAAAGAACCAAGGGAGTTTTGGTGGATCAACGAAGGTGAAACGAACCCGATTAATATCAGCACCTAAAAAGATAAAGTCAATTTTATAATTACTGTAAGAATGGAGTTGATAATAAGAACAAATCTGGTGTAAGATAAACCTAGAGAATGAATTAGGGATTTCTAATTTTAATATATTTTCTTTATCCAAAACCTCCGATTTCTGCGTATCAATTAAAATGATATCATCGATAATTTCTTCCGTAGGACTTTGAATGATTTCAAAAGAAGTATCATCCCAAGGCATGTCATCTAATTCGGATATCATATCCTTATTATTAGTATTTTGAACCAAATTTAAGAACTGAACAATCTCATTCTCCAACCTTTTTATGGTATTTTCTGGTACTTTGCACAATTCCCTCTTAATGTTTTTCTTGGAAGTTTTAAAGATCTTGTGGCCAAGCTTATAATTTACAAATTCTGGCTCAGCATACTTAGGCAAGAACCGAAAAGTAGTTTCCGAATTATAGCCAGGAGGAATCAAATCTTTCTTGTCCAAAATAGCAAACTGATTATCAACAAATAATTCTAATGAATATTAATTGAATTGATAAGTACCATTATTAAGTCTGTTACGCTTCTTTACTCCTATTATTTTTTCATCTACTTCATATTGGTGGTTCATTCTTAAAGTTCTTGGTTCCTAATTTAGGCTATTTATCCACACGTGACTATCGATGTGTGTAATGCACACAAAATAAAACAAGATGGCGTATGAAATAAAACAATAGATGCAGCAAATTTTTGATGGATCTTCGTTTTGAAATATTCCTTCATTGTTGATTTGTGTGAAGAAACTTGTTCATGTACCTGCATCAATATCTACTTATTGCAGGGAATTTTTTAATCAGATGGCTTGAGGAGATCTTTATAAAAAGTTAGAGGATAATTCCGACACTGTTCTTATTTTAAAAACAAATCTATAAACTTTCTCTTACCAGAAAATGCAGGTGATCGCACCATAAATCTGGAATATAATCTTGAAGTGATAAATCTCAAATAGCTTTTATAATAGTCAAGGCAAAATCTTTCTTGTCGATTATAATGGTTACTTTTATTTATTTGTCCAGTGATGGATTAATTTATGGACGCAATTTTGTAGCTATGAGATTTTACAGAGCCATGACGAAGCCATTCAAACCTGTGATCTTTCCAAGCCCTCTTGATATAAAATAAAGGCGATATTGATCTCCAAAAACATTTACTTGATAAAAGAAAAGGTGTCAATTCGACAACCATTTCCCAAAAAAATCCATATTTTTCTTTTAAAGAAAATAGAATGAGAAAACTGATTCTTCCCATCTAATTGTTCCCCCATCAACTTGGTCGATTTCTGAGTGTTATTTATTCCCACCAAAATATTTCTTTCCCCAACGATTTTTCTTTTATGTAGAAAGTTTTTCAAAGTTGTCTAATAATATTATTATACAAAATGTTTATATTTCGATTCTTTTACTGTGATATTGAATTATATTCTACAGAAATCCTAGTATAAAGTCCTCTGAGTCAAGGCTTAGGGTTTACTAAATTATATTAAAACACTCAATATTTTTATCTATAATTGTATCATTGTCATAAAAATATGCATGTTTGAGGTTAAAAGTTGAAGCAATAGTCAGATGGGAATAAACAAACCAGCCATAATAGAACACTAAGGTCTTAATAATGTATACCAAAAGATGGTAAGTTAATTTTCATGTTTAAGCAAACAATGCCTAGAATAGTCTGCATTCCTCTTGACTAGGTGCAGTTTTATCCCTAGTCGATAATCGAAAGTTTGATATAGAAAATGATGGAGGAATTAGCAGATGTATTGGTATTAGAGATCTTGAGATTTCTAGACAAGATGAATATAAAGCAATTCAACCAACTAACAAGTTATATAAACAAATATTCAGCTTTTATTCTTTGGAATACTTTATCGAAGAAATATACTCCTTTGGATTTAATTAAAAAATATGGTGATGGTGTAAGAACTATAGTAGAAAATGATTATTTCAACTCTTCATTTGATTATTACAAAATAAAGAACTTTTGCAAGAATGTACAACTCATTAAAGTAAAAGATAACAATATATCAAATTGTGTCGAATCTATTTCTCCTGATGAAATCGTAGAATATAAATGCATGATTGAAGACCTTGATGATCATAGTGTTATGAACAAGAAATGTCTAAGAAATACACTTTTTAGGCTTTGCTTACTTAAACCCATCCGTTACTATTGATTCCTTTCATATGAATTTGTTGTATTGTCACAAAGTCCACACCTTTTTGAAGACAATCTGATTTAAAAATGCTATTATAGATTCTTTTGATGAAATATTGGACAAGTTCAATTATATTCAAGGATTGGAATCCATCGCCTTTGATTGTCTGAAACCTGAAATTGTATACAATGTCCATAACATAAAAAATTGCTTGAAAATAAAACAATTAGTGTTTATGTCAGATAAGAATTGTTATCATGAATTAAGCTTATTATTTGATCTCAAGATTTCCAAATTTGAAAAGATATCTTGGTCTAATCAGTTTGAGAGATTCTATAAAGATGTTTAAGTTTCAGAAAAGATTCTCTACACTTAAAAGTCTTGCACTGAATTATATTAATAACGAACTCAGGGAATTGATAGTAAAGAAATGTCTTAATTTGAAATCTTTGACATTTGAACTCCATTATAAAGATAAAAGTTGTTTGTCTTTCCCTCCATATTAATATAGTATATATTTTTAATAAAACTATTTTAAAGAGAGCGCTTTTATCGAATATAGCTTTTAGCTGACATTTTTAAAGTTATACAGGGTGGCGCAAGTAAATTTGGACACTCTAATTTTTGCGATGGGTGGTAATAAAATATATTTATTTGCCAATTTTATTTTTTTAAAATGAAGAACTTTTCAAAATGGAAAATAAAAATATAACTATTGAATATCAAAATAGAATAAGAATAAAATGTTTATTAGAAGCTGGATTGTCCCCTACAGAAATATCACCTCATCTAAAATGTTCTCGACAAAATGTTTACAATATGAAGAAAAAAGGCAAAACGATAAGGAAAAAAGGGTCTTGTGGAATAGAAAACTTTGTTCAAACACTAAAAACTTTATAAAGCTTAATATTAAAGAAAAACATAGAGTTTCTAATAGAAAAAGCGCTGCCAAGTTGAATTCTAGTTTAAGCTATCAAAAATGTAACAAAACTATAAGTAGAAGAACAGTGCAAAGATATAGAAAATCAACAAATTTGGAGAAATATGCTTATTCAAGACAAAATAAACCCCTTTTAAGTCAAAAAAAATATCGATGATAGAATTAAGTTTGGTCAACTTGCTGAAAATTCAGGGTTTTTAACTAAAGGCCCAAGAGCAATAGAATTAGTTGATAATATCTTATTTACTGATGAATCTCATATTCAACTTTATACCCAATTAAACAAATGGAATAATCCATATTATACAAGCGAAAAAAGCCAGGTTCCAATAATACCTTGCCCAAAAAAATCACTTTCTACTATGGTGGCTGGGTGTGTGTGCAAATGGTTTGACAAAATTACATATGACACTTTATTTTCGTTCAGAGTAGTCCCGTTTTGATTCTTTGCTTAACTCAACCAAGTTTTTAATAAGTTTAGATTATTCTCACTTTTAATCAACCAATTATTTAATAAAATGGGGACTACTCTGAAGTAAAATAAAGTGCCATATTGTTAAAAAGACCAAAAAGTAACAGGAAAATAGTACAAGGACAAAATCATTCCTATATATATAGAAGCTTTAAAGAACCCAAAAGTAATTTATAATAAAAGAAAAGTAACTTTTGTTTAAGATGGAGCTCCATACAAAAGATAAGATGCTACTTTTAGAATCAAATTTTCAAACCGTATGGGGCAAAGGAAAATTGCCAGACAATAGCCCAGATTTGAAACCAATAGAACATGTATGGAGAATTCTTAAAGATTCCATCCATAAAAACCCTCGGCCAAGAAATATGCAAGAATTAATCAAAAGAGTTGAAAAGGCTTGGAGTGAGATTGATAAGAACACAATTAAAATATCTCTCGCTCTTTTCCAAAAAGAATCCAAGAAATGCTAGTGATGGAAGCACTGATTACTAGTATTTAAATGTTACAAATAAATTTTTGTTCTATTTTTATCTATAGAAGTTATTGAGTTATTTCTATTTTATTAGAAAAATGTCCAAATTTACTTGCGTCAACCTGTACATTCTTTGACAAAATGGTTTTCGTTAAAGATTTCTGATAGGAATTAATTGCCCAATAATAATACTTCCATCCTATAATATAAATTCTACTTTATTATTCAGAGATAATAATTTAACCAAATAGATGGTATAGCCTCTTCTGATATAAAATCTCATATATTCTAAAAGTTGAGTCATCAATAATCAAAGCATGTATCGATTTGAAGCCAGAACGATCAATTCTCGGAATTTTCCTCCACTAATTTGAAGCCTGTTAGAGTTTTGTGATCAAAAATAAAGTTTTAAAAATGGAATACATCACACTAGGATACATAGACTCCAAAAATGATAATGAAAGCATCACCAAATCAACCGAAAATAAACTATTCGGAAAACCGGTAACCCATTTTTTATAGGATTATAGATTGGGCTATCAAATCCTATAAATGTCAATTGTTCCAATTGTAATAAAGAAAGAACATTTTTACTTCAGTTATATGCACCATTAGAAAACTCAATATATGATAGGACGTTTTATATTTGGTTTTGTATAAATAAAAAGTGCTCAGATCCAACGTATTTAATGTTTAATTTTATAGATCTAAGTTTTCTAGTTATTAGAAATCAAGTTATTACGGCCTCAGTTTCTTTACATATGTCGAATGTAAATATGGAAGAGTTTAGTAAGAATATGATGAATCTTTGTTTAAAAGTAATTTCTTAATTATACGAATTGATATAGGACAAGAAATTGACCAACAAAAAGACCACTAAATCAGTTAGTAATATCATATATCCTAGTTATTATATATACACTCATGATAAATATGAAAAAACTACAATGGATGAAAAAGTTATAGATGTTCAAATAGATAATCAATGGCAAGAAGAGTATGAGAAAAGTAATTGCGGCCTGGAAAAACAATTTAAGAAATTTACCAACAGCATAAACAAAGAACCAAGTCAAGTAATACGGTAATTCCTAAACTAACCTCTGTTATTAGATATTCTTACTCTCATGAGCCAGTTTTGTTCCAAAATCTCGATCAAAAAATACCTAATTGCAGATATTGTGGTTCGGAACGAATGTTTGAATTCCAATTAATGCCTTATTTGCTTATGTTTATGATAGAAAATGGAGCTTATAAATCGGATTTCGTTTGGAATACGGTGTTAGTGTTTTCTTGTTCTAAAGATTGCTTTTCACAAAATCAGAGCAGTTTTGTGGAATTTTATATAGCCCAAAAAGACGATACTGAGATTTTAATAGAATAATTATTTTTCTAGACCCATTCTGTTTACTACATATCGCTTTATTTTCGAAAAAGGATCAAACATTTGAGACTACGTTCTTCTTTTTGGTCCACAGCCAAAAGAAATTAAAAAATAATTTGGGTGTAAAATATTAATTTATTAGTAAGCTGTATTATATTAATGAGAATCTCCACATTGTGATTTGTTTTTCTGACATTTTTTGCTCAACAAATGACGTTTATAAATATCCGATCTATAGAAAGATTTTTTACAAGGCTGGCATTCATAAGGACGCAGATTGATATGAGTAAGAATATGTCTTTTCATACTGTTCTTTCTATTGAAACAGAGCTTACACACTGGGCATTGGAAGCTTTCTTCTTTGGTGGACTTCTTTTGAATGTAGTGATCAGTATGTGATTTTAATTCTATAGTTGGCTCTTCCAATGTTTGGAAGTTGATACTTGGGTAGTACTCAGATTGGATATCGTTTGGGATATGATAGTTCGTCATGAAAGAAGAGTTTAACTCTACGTTTAAAAAATTTGGACTCGAAGAGACAGAGCTCTTATTGGAGTTTGAAGGAGATCCATGAGCAGGTACAGCATCATAGAAGATATTAGACATGTCAGGGGTACTGTAGTTAGGAGTGAAATCAAAGTGGTCTAACTCATCGAAATAGTTAAAAGATGATTCTTGTTGCAATTCAAAGATATTCATTTATGTAATCTGAGTAAATTATCTCTTGTATTTATATCATAACGTCGTCATGGCAGGAATTATATGCCTTTGATTGTGTCAATTTGATTTCTGAGAATTCTGACTCTCAACCAATTTCCGTACAAATCAATATAATTTTGAAACATTTAAACTCTGTAAAGCTTAGGCATTTCAATCATACAAAACATTTCGGTTTCTTTTTCGAAAAGCATGGCTTAGAATCATGTTATCAACTAATTTAGTGGAGTTACTTTTTCTATAAAATCGTTTATTTTATAGTCCAACATAACCAAATTTTTCTAAAAAGAAAGTTTATTATATAAAATATTTAAAAGGCTCAATTAATTAGAAGATTTACATTGTGCTTTTGTTTTCTGACATTTCTTGCTTAATAAATGACGTTTATAGATATCTGATCTATAGAAAGATTTTTTACAAGGCTTGCACTCGTAAGGTCTTAAGTTGATATGAGTAAGAATATGTCTTCTCATACTGTTCTTTCTGTTGAAACTGATTTTACAAACCGGGCAATCGTAGCTTTCAGCTTTCAACTTGTCGGATTTTCCCTTTTCTGGTGTATAATTATGAGTATGAGACTTAACTTCTACTGATGGCTCTTCCAAGGTTTGATAACTGACACTTGGTGAGTATTCAGGCTGGAAATCAGCTGGGATTTGATAATTCATCATATAAGGAGTATTGAAATCCTCATTCAGCAAGTTTGGGCTAGAAATCATAAAGTTCATATTGTTATTCATAGGAGAACTGTGGCTAAGTGTTGGAACTGAATCAAAAAAAATGTTTGACATTTGTGGAGTATTGAAATTGGAACTGAAACCAAGGTTGTCCATATCACCGAAACAGTTTAAATCGAATGATTGTTGTTCAAATTCAAAGTTGTTCATTATTATTTTGCTTGTTTCTTTGGGCATTCTTTGTCTATTTTATATTTCTATATTAATCGTGCATTAATTGCGGGTTTTCTGTGTCTCACTGTAATCTTTTCTGCGATGTTCCTTTTCCTCAACCATTTTAACTATACTTTTTCAATAGCTTTGAAACCTAAATATGGCTCTTTATTTGGCACTTTATTTTCCTTCAGAGTAGTCACTTTTTGATTCTCTTCTTAATTCAACCAAATTTTTAATGAATCTAGATTATTCTCACTCTTGTTCAACCAATTATTTAATAAATGGACTACTCTGAACGAAAATAAAGAGTCATATTAATTATATTTGCATGAATAAATTTAGAACTTATTGCTTGAAAACTAATAAATCTAAATTAAAACTTTAAATAGTTGATCCAAAAGTTTATATTATTTTTATTAACTATCTTATTCTTTTTCGATTTTCTTTCCCTTTAAACCCAAAAATGTTACCTGATTTTTGGGATTTATGACTACAATTATTCTTCCATAAATCCAAGAATGCTGCTTTTATCAAATCAAACATATAAAAATCAATTTTCAAGAAACTATCTAAAACTCTAAAAACTTATGCAGATATATGAGTTTTATATCTATGTATTTGGTAATTACAACTTGTTTTGTATAATTTTATTTTTACATCATTTTCTCTGCATCCTATCTTGGTCATGAGTATAACAATGAAGTACCTAAACCTCGTTTGTCGATAGCTAAGGTGACATCAAACCTCTTCCACTTTAAAATTGATATATTAAAACACTACTTTTAGGATAATAGAATGAAAATATAGATAATTTTTATTTATAAACACTTGATTTACAAAAGCTTGTAATTTCAGCTTTTGATAAATCCTAAAAGTGAGGGAAAACAATATGTAAGGCCTTTTTTAATAGAAACAAGGCAAGATTCTCAAAGTATTACTTTGTTAATCAATTTTTACAAGGAAGTTTTAATAAAACGATTGAAGCAGTTTTATGATAAAAAGTTCCTTTACAAAAAATACCTTGTTTTATTAAAAAACCATAATAACTTATTTCTGTAAATAAATCCATGATCTCTTATTATTTATTTTCAAAAATAACCTTAAATTTCTAATCATTCCTTAAAGAAATTTTGTACAATGCCTGATTCGAAAGGCTATATTTCAAGCTCATAGATGATACTCTCTCATCATTGCAATCTTCTTCATCTGGCACAATATTTTTGAAGCCTCGGTTATAATTCTAGAATATGGGAGTTTATTTTTGTTTAGGATAGGATTAGTACAAAATTCAAATTTATCGATTAAAAATCAACCACTTTATTAATAAATTTGGGTTGTGATCAACTCGGAAAAATAAGTCCTGTTCTCAAGAAAAATAAAGAGCCATATTAATGCATCATAGTGAAAATAGGCTGAGGAAGCAACTAAAATGGCAAGAAATATAGCTAAGAGATATTTTATGGATACTAAATACATAAATTTATTTACTATTTTATGCATTCAAGAAACTAAAATTTCTCGACCAATTAGAATAGAATTATGTTTCAAAAATATTGTGCCATCTTCAGATACAACATCTATTGTATCGAAAAACTCAAGTCTTTTATTGAAATCCAAAATAGTATACCATTTCCTGATGAATTTCATCTTTTTATCAATCAACTTAGCCTTTGAAAAATTCATTTTAACCTTCGCGGTGATCAATTTCATTTTCGTAAATGTAATTTTCACCTTTTTGTCTAGCAATTTAACCTTATTATTTTTCGATTTAACCTTTTTTCAAAAATAAATATAAACTATTATTAGATGAATTGAGGACTTAAAACTTTAGAAAATTTAATAAAAAATAAATCTACTCTATAAATAGAGAAACAATATCCTTGTTTAATGATATGGCTCTTTATTTTCGTTCAGAGTAGTCCTCATTTTACTTATTAAATAATTGGTTGATTAAGAATGAGAATAATCTAGATTCATTAAAAATTTGGTTGAGTTAAGCGAAGATTCAAAAAGGGACTACTCTGAACGAAAATAAAGTGCCATATTCATTTTGTTTTGATAAACACCCCTTAATTGGAAGTATAACAACAAACATTGGAAAAGCATATTACAAAAAGGTATCTATTTTTAATTTATTTCATAATGAGTCGGATACAAGCTATTTCAGAAAATAGAGAAACAAAAAATGAACTTATAGGTAATAGACCTAACTACTCAAAAATAACCAATGAAAAAAGACATAATTTAATAAGGTATTTCAATAAAAAATGCTGCAACTGTGTTAAAAATGAATTATAACACAGGAAAGTCTATTTGGCGGAATTTTAAAAGAAATGGAATTATTGAACAAAAGCTTAAAGGAGGAAGGGAAAAAACTGTATTAACTGAAGAAATAATAAATCGTATTGAAATTATTGTATCTGAAAATCCTGGATACTCATTAAAAGAAATTAGAGAAATGTTAGAAAATGAAATAGGGCCTCAATTCAGTATTTCTATCTCTACAATCGACCGATGTTTAGCAGACCTTTGTATAACTCTAAAAAAAGTACACAGGGAATTGGATATGGTTAATTGTGCAGAAAAAATTGCAGAAAGAAAGAAATGCGCTTTGTGGTTTAACAATAATATTTCAAATGACTATTCTTCAATTATTTTCATAGATGAATCCTCATTTAATCTACATTTCAATAGATCGCAAGCTCGTTCCAAAAGCGGCCAGAGATCTAATTTAATATTACCAAAAGTTAAAGGAAGATCTGTAACTTTGATATCAAGTTTGAGTGTCACAGGTATTTTCTTTTCGAAGGCTATATCAGAATCTACAGTAAATAAAGATATATTTTCTGAATATTTGACAGAGTTATGCAAATATCTCAATGATGAGTAAAATATGCGTAAAGTATTACGCCGTTTCACACAAAGAGGTAAAGGAAAAAATTTCTTTTGACATAAAAAGATGAAACTTTGTAGTTTATATATATGAACCTTCTACTTTTATTTCATCGCTCCATCTTTCAGCTAGCTGCTGAATACCATTCATATGACCCTTTATATTAAGTTCCTAGATAATACTCTCTAGTTGTAATTCCAACTCTTCCCAATTGTCATAATCATTTTCTCTTAACTTCGTCTTTAATTTACCAAAACAATTAAAATCAGGTGGACTTATATCTGGACTATATAGAGGATGATACCAAGTGTGTATTTTGTTATCATCAAAAAAATTCATTACAAGCTTTGATTTATGAGGTCTTGCATTATCCTGTAAAACCATAGGATACTTGAATTTCTTATCAGGTAGCCATTTTAGTAAAGCTTCATTAATAAAGCCTATATAGACATCTGAAGTTACTGTCTCTTTTGGTGCACAAAGCTTCCAATATGTAATACCATTATAATACATTGCTAGTATTAGCATTCTTTTTCTCTGATAGTTTGATTGTGCTACACTTTGTGCTGGGCTTTCGTCCTTAGTTCTCCAAAATCGAGACTGGTCACACTGAGGTTGCATATATAAAGTAAGCCAAGTTTCATCTATAGCCAATGTTCTGTTTATTAGGGTTTTTTATTTTGATAACTGCTTCAAATTATATCTATATGCTAATACTCTATGTTCTCTTTGTTACTGTGTGAGAAAATGAGGAACCCATTTACTCAATAATTTCTTCATTTATAAATCTTCTGTTAAATACCGATAAACAGTAGCTTTGCTAAAAAATACTAACATGGAAAGTTCGAGGCACGACCAGGCTCTACTTTGAGAAAGATATTCTTTAATCTTCTCAATTGTATTTTATTTTATTAAATGATTACTTGTATCCCCTCCTCTAGTGTCTTCAACGCAATTTTGGCACCTATTAAACTTAGAAACCATATTTTTCACTGTATTATATTTATAGGCCTTTTCTCATATCGTTTTAACCAATTCTTTGTGTATTATTCACGAACCGTGGCCTAGAATTACTCCAAATTTGATAAATACACGTTGTTCTTTATCGGTTATTGAATTTTTGTAAGTTATCCATTATAGTGATTTAAACAAATATGCTTTAAAAATAAAGCTTAATTTATAGAAAATATTAGATATAAAGCTTGGCACTAGATATTAATTTGCATATTTATTATTAATTAAAATTCGCTTACCTTTTTGCGTAAAACTGCGTAATATGTTTAATTCTCGACAACTCCCCTACACATAAACCTGGTGAATTAAATAGGATTACAAATTAATATAAATTTACATTTAAATTCTTATCATCATACAGATACATGTTAAATCCTATTGAAAATGCATTTAGAAAAATCAAGAATAATGTGCGATTTGAATTGAGGAAAGGTTCTAATGGTTCATTGGTTGCTTTTGTGCTTTCAGCAACTCAAACTGTTATAGCTGAGGACTGTAATGTCTACTTTAGTTATATGGCTCGCAATATTACAAATTGTGCAGCTGGATTGCCATACATCCATCAATAAATTGAAAAATAAAACTAAAAACTTATCAAAAACACTTAAATAATTATGAAAAATCATTTATTTATATTTTGGATATTAATAAATATTAATTTGTAAAAGGTTTATATTGATTAGGAAAAAGGTTAAATCATTTTGTAAAAAGTTAAATTAGTAATAAAAAGGTTAAATCATTTTGTAAAAGTTAAATTAGTAATAAAAAGGTTAAAATGATTAATAAAAAGGTTTAATTAACTGATAATAAGGCTAAATTATCTGGGAAATGGTATATCATCTTCATTTAGTTTATTTTCACCAGGATGAATGCTTGTATGTAATATATCGATATAAGTCATTATAATAATATAGTTCTTCATAAATATCATTGGTTTAACTTCACTTTTGTTTGTCTTTTTATTCGGGTTTGGGAATTTTTCGTGCTTATGCTGACTAAGCTTTTCGGGAAAGATTTGCAAGGTAGTAAAATAGATGAAGATAATGCGTCTTCGTGTAAAAATAGATGTTAGTAGATCCGATTTTCTCATAAAACCTATCTATAAATCACGTACTTTGAATTATAGGTTATTGCATTTTCCAGTTATTCCAGATTTTGAAGGAATTTTACAGTCGCTGTATAATGTTTGAAAAGTAAACAAGAATATTTATAAAATGCAAATGATATGCGCTATTTTACAAAGCCAAATTAAATAAGATATTCATCAAAACATAATAAAGAGAAAATTGGCGCCATTAATAAAAGGAAGCTAATTAAGAAATTTATTCCGAAAATGAGTACGATAGAAGAGTATCAAGACGAAGTTTATAACCAAATAATAATCTATATAAACTCTATCAGTATTGTATTCTCAACTTTGGCATTAATAATTGGGATATTGATTTATAAATATAGTCAAACAAGACAACGAAAAAGTTATTTGATAATACAATTTATCAGTCTGAGTGACATTTTGTATTCCATATTTCATATCCTGACCATATTTTATCCGTCTGGTGGTGTTGGTTGCCTTTTATCCATTTGGGGGTACCTTTTCTCATCTCTAAGCTCATTATTTCTATCCTTTTGTATAGCCTTGAACTTACAATTAGTATTAATACACAAAACTCACCTTCAAAATAGCAATATATATTATATAGTATTGTCTTTAGGATTAGCACTAGTATTAACTACATTGCCAGTATTATATGGTCGATTAGGCTTTGATGAAGAAGCTAATTCTTGTTGGTTCATTAAGGAAAATAAAGTCTCTACTATAGTATGGGAATTCACAACTTATTATGGCTGGATATTATTCGTCATAGCATATTGTACGCTAATAGTTGTCTCTATTTCGGTTTACCTCATCCGGAATGTGAAAAAGAAAAGAAGGCAATTCGAATTATATCATCATACTAATAATATTGTAGTAAGTAAGATTATCAAGAAAATAATATTTTATCCTCTGGTACCATTGATAACAATAAGTTTCACCATATTTTGCACATTTCAATCTTTCCTCAATGGCGGAGCTGGTTTCTATTTCTTCTGCATTGCTTTAGTAACTAGAGGAAGCCAAGGGTTAAGCAATAGTATAATATTATTCTACGACCCAGCGACCGGAGTTGGAATCGAAAATATCAAAATGAAATTGAAAATCCATTATTTCCCACGATTAAAGCTGTATTATAAATTCCATTCTTCGTGCGCTTGTTGTTTCAATTCGAGACGTAACTTATCGTTGAATTGGTTTCATAGGATGGTAATGGGCTTTATCAAGAAATTTCTCTTAACGGATAATGAGAGATGGATATTGGACGATTCGGCTGACGCTTCATTCAAATTAGAATTGAATGAATTCAAAGCCAATATTTGTGCTAATAATGGTATTGATCCGAAGACGAAAAGTTTAATACATAATCTTTGATTAAATTATATTGACTTCGCCCATCTAAATTTATCTCACCACGTGATAGGTTCGTCTAAAAAGATAAGCAGATCAAAACAGGATTATCTGAGACATTCATAACAGATGTGCATACAAAGACTAGACAGAACAAACTTTATTTTATATTAGCACTAAAATTACAGAAAAAGACAAATTAATCTCGCCATATTTGCATTAAGCACTCTATAAATTTGGTTTTATCCCTTTATTTTACATTTCCAAATGAGTTACAAATACATCTATGAGCATACCAAATCCAAGCAAGAAGACGAGAGTGGAGTATATCGATCGAAACGTTGCCAACCACAGGGTGAGTTAGATGAAAAGGTGGAAGGAGTGAATACAGCTTATGATTTAATTAAACAGACTACTTCGAAATTTGAAGATAAAATTTGCTGTGGTTATAGAGATACTTTAGAGATCGTTGAAGAAGTGAAGGAGATCGAAAGAGTTGTTAATGGTGAAACTGTGAAGCAGAAAAAGACTTGGACTTATCCGAAATTGTCGGAATACAAATGGATTACTTATAAACAATTTGACTCCAAAATTCACTCTATAGGATCAGGTTTGTTAAAGTTGGGCTTGAAAGAGAAGAATAAAGTCGCCTTATTTGCCCCTACAAGGTAATTTCTCTTTCAGCTAATTTTTGTATAGCCCATTTTGGACCACCATCGCCCATGGTATCCCCAACTATTAATATTCTGTTTATAGGCTGTTATACACAGAATTTATCAATCATAACGATATACGACACATTAGGTGAACAAGGGTTGAAACATGCATTGCAACAATGTGAGATTGAGACGATCTTTACCACTTCATTACATTTTAAAACCATATTGAAAATAGTATCTGAAGTAAGTACATTGAAGACTATTCTCTACGTAGGGGAAGATGGTAAAGACGAGAAGAAGCAATTGGAAGATAAAGGAATGAAATTAGTTAGTTATGAAGATTTAGTTCAATTAGGCAAGGAGGATATGAAAGATCCTGTTTCACCTAAACCAGAGGATTTAGCTTGTATTATGTATACATCCGGTACAACAGGGTCACCAAAAGGTGTGATGATCACTCATAGTAATATAGTCTCGACTGGTAAATCCCCTCAATTTTCAATATTTTTTATAGTTGCTGGAGTTGAAAAAGTATTGGAAGACGTAGTTAGCAGTAAAGATGTCTTGATATCATTATTACCATTGAGTCATATATTGGCCTTTGTATCGGACATTTTTGCATTTTACAAAGGAGTCAAGATCGGCTACGCTACGCCGCGCACCTTAGTTGATACCTCAGTTAGGGGTTGTAAAGGCGATTTAGCGGAATTAAAACCCACATTCATGGTAGGCGTGCCGCAACTCTACGACACCATGAGAAAAGGTGTGATGAATAAGCTTAAAGGAAGTGGTACTGTTGCGAAAATGGTCTTTTATTGGGCTTTCTTTTGTAAATCCAACTTAAACAAAATAGGTTTGTCGGACCCGATGGCTGATTTTTTGGTTTTTAATAAGATTAAGAAGGCTACTGGCGGGAAATTGAGATTGGCCATCTCCGGTGGAGCTCCACTTTCGGAAGAAGTTCGTTCGTTTTTCTCTACCTCAACAGCTACATTAAGTCAAGGTTATGGGCTCACCGAAACTTGCGGGTATATTGACTTTTGAACTATAACATTTTTATATAGGTTATCGTTCATTATGCATCCTGATAATATTAAGGATAATTGTATTGGTGAGTTAGTTTCTCACAATGAATTTAAGTTGAAAGATTTTCAAGAAGGTGGTTATTCGCATAAAAACAAACCAAAGACAGGTGAGATCTGGATTCGTGGTAATTCGGTCGTAAAAGGTTATTATAAGAATGATGAAGCAACTAAAGAGGCATTTACAGATGATGGTTGGTTTATGACTGGTGATATTGTCCAATTAAATGAAGATGGTCAATTGACTATCATTGATAGAAAGAAGAATTTGGTCAAATTATCGAATGGTGAGTATATCGCGTTGGAAAAATTGGAATCGATATATAAAAATTCCCAATTCGTACAAAACTTATGCGTCATAGCCAATTCGCATCATTTCAAACCTGTTGCTGTTATAGTTCCCGATATCAATGCTTTTAAACATTTTGCCAAAATTAAGTCACTTCAAGAACCACATGAATTAGATGAGTTGAATAAGAAAGAATATACCAAAGCAGCTTATGATAGTCTCATTGATGAAGGTAAAAAAGCTGGATTTAAAACAGCAGAATTGATCTCTGGTCTCTACATCGCACCGGATTTATGGACCCCAGAAGTATTCTTATTTATTTATTTATTTTTTGTATAGAATGGAATGGTTACGGCAGCTCAGAAACTCAAAAGAAGAGATATTGAGAAGAAATATAAAGATCATATCTCGAAATTATTTTAGCATTTTCATCAAGCTTTTTATTTCATTTTTATTTTAGCATTCATGCAGATTTTCGGTGACTTTTTCAAAATTAAAATAAACAAACTATACATATCTGATATATTGAACTAAACATATTTTTGAGTTTCATATTGTGAATAGAATACAATCATTCTAAAACACAAATTTATACATGAACTTCGAAGCTCGCGAATTCGATGCATTTCCTGAAAGTTCAGTTCAGAAACGAATAAAAACAATAGTTTATTTAAGATCAGTCTTGAATGATATACAAAAAGCATGTAACCAAAAAAGTCATAAACGGTATTACCAAGACATAAGAATAGCATAACATCGCTAGTTTGTCTTCATATTTACCAATAGCTTGAAAAACATTGATCAAATTAATAGCTGTTGGCCCAGAAGCCATAATCAAAACAACAAAAACAAAAACAGGGTCATTTCCTCGTAAAAAAAACGGATCAGGTCTAAAAATCAAACCCTGGGTTAAGCTTTTGAACCTGTTACCCTTAAATGATTTTTTTTCTGAATCCTTAAAAAATGGCAACAGGAATTTTTAGAAGTGCCGTCCTCAACCTTCTTTCCAACGATGTGAGTGATGTGTTATTTTTGAAGTCCAAGGGTCTCCTAAAAGCCGTGGTCTCATGTCCCTCATGAAAACATATGAGCTGGTATACTAGGAAGAACATGGGAGATGGATTCGTGTAGAAATGCATGAAAAAAGAATGCAGCAGTTACAAAACGACCAGCTCGATCAGAAATGGGTCGTTCTTCTCCCAGTTTTCATCAGATTTGAGACGTTTAGTTCTCGCCATATACCTCTGGTCCATTGAGGTTTCTCTAGCTAAGATCTGTGAAGAGACAGAGTTGCCAAGGGAACCGTGGTGTCTCTGCTTTTCTCCCTAGAAAGATCAGTGGAAATTATTTTGAAGCCAATCCAATAAGACTGGGTGGAGAGGAAGTTGTGTGTCAGGTCTACAAGTCAATGTTCTCGTATCGACCCAAATACCACAGGGAGAGAGGATCACAGGAGGAGAGGTGGCTATTCGGGATTGTTGACACGAGCTATACTCCTGCTCATGGATACATGTAGTATGTACAAAGGAGAGACGCTAATACCCTTCTCCCAATTATTCAGCGTGTTTGTGCTCCGGGAACGGTTTTTGTATCTGATGGGTGGGCAGCATACCTCGGGATACAGAACCTGGGGTATAAGTACCACTTTGTGGACCCAGTGTCTGGATTCCATGCTCAAAACATAGAATCCTATTATAACAAGCAAAAGCTCCGAATGAAGAGAATGAAGGGGCTCGATAGGAGCCACAAAAAGGAGTATCTAGATGAGTTCATGTGGCGCGATAGGTTTTCCGATGCCCCTTTGTCAAGATGTCTGAATACATCAAGGACTATTACACTCCAGATAATGTGGAGTCTGCGGGAATTAGAAGATTCCAAGGGATAACCGTCCCAAGATGAAAAACAAAGCTTTTTATTGAAAAATCCTTTTTATAATCCTTTTTACACCTTTCCTGTACATTTTAATGATTTTTCCCTTTGGGTTAGAAGGTTTTTTGGGATCAGGTCTAAAAGCCGAACCCAAAAGACAACAGGTCCAAAATCTTAACAAATAAAATCAAAACAACTGTAAAACCGGAATGTGAATAAATCTCGACATAACAATGAAAATTATAGCCTTCTTTTTCACAAGTTTGCTTTCTAGTGATAATAATGCTATTTGTGAGTCTAGTCTAAGCAATACTAATGGAATAGAAGCACCTCCACATAAACCGATAGCTTTAGTAAAGAATCGTAAGTTCGAATTTGTGCCGTATAAAACTTGTTTTAACGGATTGATCAAAATGACGAGAAAAGATAACAGTATATCAATTTGAGGTGATTGATTATTTGATTAATTCTAGTCAATAATCTCTTAATATAATCTTGCGTTCGTCCGAATCTTTGATAAATGAGTTATCCAAAAGCGCAGATTCTTCATAACTTTACAGTCCGACATTAGTTTTTCCTCATTGCTTCCATTCAATAAAGCCATATCATAACTCTAGCTTAAAATACTGCTTATCGCCGAATAAACGACTATATAACCAATATCTCAAGATAATACATTATTCTTGCTATCATAGGGACTCCAAAATAGGTTTTTGGACACTATACTATGAGAAATACTGGTTCTTAGAGACAAAGATTAACTATTGTTGTTTGAAAAGCATAAAGCCGAAGTAAAAAACCCTTCCGATCTCTTCAGTCCCAATAATCTCGAGCCAATCTTTGATACCAATATAGAGACGAAGAAAATAGCCAGGAACAGGATTGATATAGACCATATCTGTTGGAACCCTTTAAAGTTAATCCGGATGCCATTTTAGAGAATAGTAAACAAGGTGTGAAGGAATTGATATTCAACTGAGATAGGCTTTTCAAAGTTGACCGCGTTATTAGTCTCTTCTTTGTCAATATATAACCAGCAATTCCAACCAGTGTTATTTGTAATATAGCTTGGGATGATATTTGTATTAAAGAGATTATGTCATTTATTTTATATGGAAAAGTTTGGGTTCACTTTATACAATTTTCTAATCTTGGTAATTCTAAGCGTTTAAAATCGAAAATTCATTTTACATTTTGCAATAAGTTTCGTTCCAAAAATACGCATGTAACTGTATGTGGTGACTATTCGATACTCAATAAATTATTAACTAGGTTTGGTTTTAATCAAGATTTAGTTGAGTTAACCGCGGTTCGGACCGACTCAACCGAATCTATATAGTTGCCTGCCGACTGAAAATAAAGATCTATCTATTTCTACATTAACATACTTATTTAGTTTTTTTAAATGGTATTATCTAACGTTAAATAAAATAAGAAAACAATCCAATACAACTATAAAGTCAATGGGTTAATGCTCTCTGCTGGCAGAAGTGGTATTACCAAAATCAATCAAGAATGTTCGGCTCTTTTCTATGGATCTTGTGTGGGAGGCTTGGCTGTTATGCAGTCACGAATCCATACAACTGTATCACCAAATGGATCCGAAGCCAAGAACCCAAATGAGATCGCTTGCTCCATCAACTTGCACAATGTCCAAGGGGAACAGTCATCTCGCTCTACCAACTATCTTAGCGTAGCCACAACACTATATAATTATTATTCGTTTACCTCATTGTTGTAATGTTTTCTATAAAAAACGTCATTTTAAAGGCTGAATCGATAAATACAGTTTGTTCCAAAAAAAACTGTATATTGATCTGTGGCTTTATAAATATGGCAATTAATTTTCGCCCAGAATTTCCTTTATTTGAATTCGATTAGGTTTTAGAATTTTTAAAATTGGTTGAATTATCCAAAAGGGAATAACCAGTGTACATATATATGTATACATAAATACTAAGCCTTTATAAATCCTATAATGTACCTATATTATGTTTTGTTTCTATTTTTCGAAATTTCTTAGCATAAAGTTGCGATCGGCTAATCTATAATCCGCATTTTGCATTTTTAAAGCAAGTGATGGGTAGGACCAATAGAGTTACCATAGGTTCATTTGTATATGAATTTTGTAGAAAATTTAAATAAAACAATTTTATAATGCCGATTTTTTGCCACCCACATATTTAAGATTTCTTCCCTTACCTGAAATCTTGAAATATCTTTCCAAAAATTTCAATATTTTTTCAAAAAATACGGCCAGTTCGCAAATTCAATATTAATAATACAATTTTATTTTAAAACGATCTAAAATTTTAAATTACATGCAATCAATATCAAAAAAGCAAGAATAAGGATATCCACAAATAGAAAAGAAAATATCAACGCTCTGCCATAAAAATCTCTAAAAAACCTTTTAGTCATTTTCTTTTTTATAAGAACCGTATTGATTTTATCTTCATTTCCTTTGGTAAAATCGTCTAACTCAGGATTATCACAGCTATAGATATCATATATAAGCACGTATTTGAAGCCTCTATTAGAAGGTTGGAAAAGACAGAAAGTAAGAAAAATAGACAATATAAAGATAATAACTATTACAGGTACAAGAATTGAAGAAATAATATAAGCTGAAGTTTTTATAATTTTTCTCAAAGTGAATAATCTATGTATGAACAAAGTTGAAATCAAAATCGATATCAACAATAAAATAAACAAGCTAATACAATAAGTTCTAATAGATTTCTTCTTCTTTCTTAATTGACTTTTCAGTTCTATAGCATCTTCTCTGATATGAATAATATCGAAATTTCGCAATAAACTCTTATTGACATCATCGATTTTGAACAAATCAAAGAGCTGACTGCACCTTTCATTATCTATATTGAATTGATAGAATAGTTTGGCAAATACAGACTCATTTTTATATCCAAAATACATAAATGATTTCTATTATCCGTGTTAGTTTATTTATTTTTCTTATGTTTATGCGCTTAATTTGTCTCGGATTTTGCTGTGCCCATAATTATCTATGTAAAGTTATTAAAAAATCCGCGAAATTTATCGAAAATAAGATAGATTACATTTTATATCAATAAAAAATATATATATTTCGAATATTTTTGCTATTGACTGGATTAAAAAGAGATCATATTTTAATCCAAAATTTATATCGAAAAATAACAAAAATCTCAATAAAAAGAGGTGCATTTTGAGTTAAAATTACATGCTATCTATTAAATAAATAATACATCATCATTTTTGCATATCTACTTTTTGAGTTGTTTAAAAATCATTCAAAATTATAAGTTTCCATTTTCCATTTCATGTCTTTGGTAAACTCGAAGCTTTGATTCCTTCTTTTAATAGAAATAGACACAAAAAAATACATTCTTAAATATACCACTTAGATTAATTGATATAATGTGTAATATGTGAGTTTTCTGATTTATTTCTGGATGCAGTGATGAAAAGGAGAAAAAATCGATAAAAAGGCTTACGGAAGGTATCAAACATTTAATAAAGATCAGTTTTAACAATAATAAAGGTGCGAGATATCTAAAACAACCTTATATCATATAAAGACCATACAAATGAAACCGTATTAATGATCGGGAGAAAAGCAAATGGAAATACATTCCATCGAGAAAATAGAAAGCTAAAAAACCTATAAACTTCAGATTTACTAATTAGAACCATGCTATAATTTGATTTATATGTAGAATCAGAGGTTTTATTGCTTATGTTTACAGTGTTGTAAATGTTATATAATGGCAAGTATTTCAAGGCTGTGTTACAGGGTCTAAATAGTGTAAATACAAAGCAATAGCTTACAATAGTTGATATTAAGCTAATTGGTAACACTATCTTTGATGCTGTCGATTTTTCTACGTTGAACAATTGAGTGAATAAGTAACAATCATTTACTGAGAATACTAGGGTAGTCATAGCGGCAACAGAAACAAATCCAAGTCCGATATAATTCGTGGTCATTACCTTGTATTTATATAGCAAATAAGTCTTTAAAGGCAAGCAATCGTCTTTGAAATGAATCAAAGTAAACTTTTTCATAATTGCTTTTTTAGCTTCATATTTATTCATTACATCATATATTTTTAATTCATCTTTGATAGTTATATTTAATTTTGCTGTTATTTCCTTGTCTAGTTCTTTGTTGCTATAACATAAACTCATTCTTTTTGAGTTCTTTGTCTTATTTTCTGAGTTTTAAATTTTTGATTTGCCATAAAAGCCTATATTATAAATTACATGAGCATGCGTTTAATCAAAACTATTTTGATAAATGTACACAAAATAGTATAATATTAGTGGTGTTAATATTGTTAACTCTATATTTTCTGTTTAAAGTCTCCTTCAACCAATGGGTTGAAAAGTATTTTAAGCCCCATTAAAACCTCAAAATGTATCGTGGTCAGACTCAATATCCAAAAATATTCAAAATGAGAACATTTCATTACAAATATGTTTATTTAAACCAAAACATTAGCGAAAATCATAAATTTTAACACTTTTAAAATAAACGAGAGTTTGTAAAATAAAAAGCGGCATCCAAATGAAATTAAAGCACGATGCTACTATTTAAATGTAAGTTAATAGAAATAAATGTTGATAAAAACGATAATCATCATAGCATACTAGGTATTAGCAAAAATTAAATCTTATGATGAATACAGCAATAATAGCAGTTCTTCTAAGTTATGAATACAAACAAGAAACATATAAAGCACATAATGTCATTATTTATAATCATCTTATAGAAATATACTTCGAAAAGCAACAACCAATGCGACTGATCCATGAGTCATTGAATGATTGTTCCACAATATATTACGCCGTTTCACGCAAAGAGGTAAAGGAAAAAATTTATTATGAGATATAAAAAGATGAAACTTTGTAGTTTATATATATGAACCTTCTACTTTTATTACATCGCTCCATCTTTCAGCTAGCTGCTGAATACCATTCATATGACCCTTTATATTAAGTTCCTGGATAATACTCTCTAGTTGTAATTCCAACTCTTCCCAATTGTCATAATCATTTTCTCTTAACTTCCTCTTTAATTTACCAAAACAATTAAAATCAGGTGGACTTATATCTGGACTATATGGAGGATGATACCAAGTGCGATTTTGTTATCATCAAAAAAATTCATTGCAAGCTTTGATTTATGAGGTCTTGTATTATCCTGTAAAACCATAGGATACTTGAATTTCTTATCAGGTAGTCATTTTAGTAAAGCCTATATAGACTTCTGAAGTGACCGTCTCTTTAGGTGCACAAAGCTTCCAATATGCAACACCATTATAATCCATTGCTAGTATAAGCATTCTTTTTCTCTGATAGTTTTATTGTACTACAATTTGTGGTGGATTTTCGTCCTTAGTTCTCCAAAATCGAGACTGGTCACGCTGAGTTTGCATATATAAAGTAAGCCAAGTTTCATCTATAGCCAATGTTCTGTTTATTAGGGTTTTTTATTTTGATAACTGCTTCAAATTATATCTACATGCTAATACTCTATGTTCTCTTTGTTACTGTGTAAGAAAATGAAGAACCCATTTGCTCAATAATTTCTTCATTTGTAAATCTTTTGTTAAATACTGATAAACAGTAGCTTTGCTACAATTTACTAACATGGAAAGTTCGAGGCACGACCAGGCTCTACTTTGAGCAAGATAGTCTTTAATTTTCTCAATTATATTTTCTTTTNGTCTTTAATTTTCTCAATTATATTTTCTTTTATTAAATGATTACTTGTATCGCCTCCTCTAATGTCTTCAACGCAATTTTGGCCCTATTAAACTTAGAAATCATATTTTTCACTGTATTATATTTATAGGCCTTTTCTTCTATCATTTTAACCAATTCTTTGTGTATTATTCCCGAACCGTGGCCTAGAATTACTCCAAATTTGATAAATACACGTTTTTCTTTATCGGTTATTGAATTTTTGTAAGTTATCCATTATAGTAATTTGAAAAAATATGCTTTAAAAATAAAGATTAATTTATAGAAAATTTTATATATAAATCTTAGCACTAGATATTAATTTGCATATTTATTATTAATTAAAATTCGCTTACCTTTTTACGTAAAACGGCGTAATAGAAGGAAATTTTTGAAGAAAACATAATTTTTGGTTGAAATAGTTGGAAATTAAATCTTTAAATCTTATTTGGTTGAAATATACGTAGAAATTTTTGTTAACTTCGGGAGTCTGACGCCAAAATAAATTTAAATTTTAAAAATCTTTTATTTTAATTTTAACACTAAATTNGTTAACTTCGGGAGTCTGACGCCAAAATAAATTTAAATTTTAAAAATCTTTTATTTTAATTTTAACACTAAATTTATTGAATTTAATTCAATAAAGCCTTATATCCTCAATTATTGTTTCAAATATGTACCCTGAACACTTTTTCTTATACATGTCTTCTTGAGTTTTTCGAATACACACTCCAAATCCCCGTGGTTGTTGCATCGTTTACGTGGTTTGCGCTTTAGAACGGATCAAAATCCTTCGATCGATTGTGTATGTGCGCCATTTTCTGGATTAACAAAATTCAAACTATGATTAACGGTCGCATGAGTGTACGAATGCTCACTCAGGAATTCTTCAAGGCCTAAATAGCCCCTCCAGAAATCACTGATGATCTTTGAGCCATTTATGATCCTTCTCGAAATGACTTTTAGTAGTGTATCTCGCTTCCGATCTGCCACAAATTCAATAAACACCACATTGGTGGATCTACAGATGCCTCCAAAAATCCATTGTCTTTGTCCTACAAGGACTCTGCTACGGTTGTACTTTCTTTTGGAGATCAAGCATTCGTCAATCTCAACCTCACAGCCAATGCCGCCAATCTTTTGATCTTCAAAGGTCATCATTTTCAATGTTGCAATACTTCGAAGNTCAACCTCACAGCCAATGCCGCCAATCTTTTGATCTTCAAAGGTCATCATTTTCAATGTTGCAATACTTCGAAGCCTAGAATACCAAAGGGACACTGTTGATAGGGTGCATTCGCATTCTCTGGCTGCACCTGTCATTGGAATNCGAAGCCTAGAATACCAAAGGGACACTGTTGATAGGGTGCATTCGCATTCTCTGGCTGCACCTGTCATTGGAATATCGATGGACCAAAAGTAAACCAGCATCAAAATAGTACCTGCATTTACTTTTGACTTTTGGAAAATGGAATCTTTATAAATCGAATACTTAGTGTTGCATTTAATGCTATCTACTCGTTTAAAGCACCTAGAAGATTCGGTTTCAATTGATTGAGTCATCGGGTTATGACATTTTGGACATTNTAAAGCACCTAGAAGATTCGGTTTCAATTGATTGAGTCATCGGGTTATGACATTTTGGACATTCCCATTCATCACTGATGAGTCCCATATGTATACAGTAATCGATAGTTGATGTTTTGTCTCGTAAAAGCTGGAAGAGTTCTTTCAAAATCATGATATAAATGAGTTTTTACGACTTAAAATTTAAATTATGAAATTTTCAAAATTTAAATTTATTTTGACGTCAGACTCCCGAAGTTAACCCTGTATTTGATTTCACATAAAATAGANATTTTCAAAATTTAAATTTATTTTGACGTCAGACTCCCGAAGTTAACCCTGTATTTGATTTCACATAAAATAGAACCAAATAATGTATATAAATACTTTTTTATTAATCTATTTACCTTTTAAGAGACCCAATGTCAATAAATAGTTCCCTAGTCTTATAATTCCCCTTTAATTTAATGAATATATAATGTATTGAAATTTTTTAATCTCCAAAATGTGCATGATTTTGCGCAAAAAACGTGAAAAATATTGTAGGNCCAATGTCAATAAATAGTTCCCTAGTCTTATAATTCCCCTTTAATTTAATGAATATATAATGTATTGAAATTTTTTAATCTCCAAAATGTGCATGATTTTGCGCAAAAAACGTGAAAAATATTGTAGGGTCAATGTGCCTAATTGTGATGGCCGATTTTATTCTTATCAATAACTTAATTATTAAAGCAGAAAGAAATTATCTGCTATCGTTTGAAATATTTATTAAGTTTACATTATTTGTTTTTTATTTATTTTTAAAGTTTTATGGCTAAACAGATTTGAAGCAGACATGTAATGATTACAATTACTCGATCTGTCTAATGAAAAAATTATTTATAAATATAATCTTAAATTATCTGTTAATGGATTATAAAAATCCAAATTGTAAAAAAATAAATAGATAATCAGTTATAGTATGTGAAATTCTGCATGAATTTTCATGCAGAAGTACGTAATTGTGAATATCTGCATTTCCTAATTGTGAAACATTTGATTTTAAATTTATATTCAGTTAATATGGCACATTATTCCTTTTTTGCTTAACTCAATTAAATTTTTAATGAATCTAGATTATTTAATAAAAGGACTTAAAGTGCCATATGACAGTTCTTTAAGTTTTCCTGTAAACAGAAATAAGATATTAAAAAGTAGATTTGAACTACTTCGATATGAGCAATTTTCCCCCAACATTTTGACTCAAAAAATAATTTGGAAAATTGTAATTCTATTACTAAATTTGAGAATATTTTGTTGAAAACAATAGCACCATTTGTAGTAAGAAAGAAAAAAAGAATCTGAAATCATTACTACTGAACAATTTTTGAATCAAATTCGAAACCTCTTAAAAAGTCCACTAAAATAGCTAAAAAAGGACAGTAAAATATGATATAATCAGGTAATAAATTTTATATTTTGCTTTATTGCTTTAATATTCCTTTTTAATAATAAAATTATAATTATCACAATTAGGAGTCGGGATTATCACAATTAGGAATTCTATATTACTAATGTGGCAAAAGTGTAGCTTTTTAAGGTAAAAAACAACGTTTTTATAAACTTATTGATTTTATATAAATTAAATAGTGTAGATTATAGTCAAAATAAATATATTATAAACTTGTTATAAATATAAATTTACATTTTGTATTATTTATTTAGTTTAAGTGAACCAATGCAATTTCCGATCACAATTAGGCACATTCACCCTAGTTCTAAACCTTCTCACCATAAATCATAGCAACAAAATTTGCATCATATTAAAACTCTCTTAATAATTATAGAATGCATAAAAATCAATATTTATTGAATTTATACTTGAAACTCCATAATTTAATATTTTTTGATTAAAAATTGTTATTTTTTAATATTTAATGCTCGATTTAAAATTCGACCATTTCATTTCCGCATATATTATACTTATGTACAAGTAGGTATAGTGCAGCCACTATTAGAAAAGGAAGGTATCGAAAGGTTTGATGACTCTACGTAAACAGAATAAGTGGATTCTTTAACTTCCCATATACCATCCAATTTGACATCTTTTAAATCAGGAACTGAGGTTGAATGCCACTGAATATAATTCTCATTGGACTTTTTCTTCAAGAAATAAAACCTAATAGCGAAAATCAAAGCTAGTATAGCCAAAAACAAGAATAAGGATGCTAAAATAATGGATATCATTGTCTTTTTGTTTGTAGTTTTCGGATAGCTTTGATTCATAAAGTTTAGCACTTCTTGATCCATTTTAAATGAACTTTGTAATTGATGACTCTTCAAGTTAATTATCTGCATATCACGACTTGTTCCATCACTAAAAACCCCAAATAACAGAAACATCAAGTCTCCAATTAGAGCCCTAGAATGCCAAGCTCTTCCTGGTGTAAAATCAGAGCCGTCTACATCTTTTATAGGATTAGTTTCCCATGTCCAAGTGATGAGATTTAAAATAAGGATGTAATTATAAAACAAAGTACCATTAAAACTATTAGTCCCTCCAGTAACATATAAGTTATCACCATATATACTTGATTGATGTCCAATTCGATTCACTAAATCTAATCCATTAGTATTAGTTTCTTTGATGCTCCATGCTTGTGTTTCTATATCAAAGATCCATAATTTACTAACTTCTTGATATCGAAATGTTTCGTTAAAATTGCCTGATAAGCCTCCTATAAGTATAAAATATCGATCTTGATACAAGGCAGCAGAAGTATATCCCATGGGGGGAATGGAATATTTGTTAGATAAAGGAGTCAGATTATACCAAAGCTTCTTGCTGTAATTATAAAAGAATAAATCATTGGATGTAGTGACTTTTCCGATCTTTTTGCTATATACAAATCCTCCAAATATTATTATATTATTGTCTTTCTGTATCAATAATGATTGACCACATCTTTGACTGGGACCTCCTTTGATTAGATCAGGCTCAGATGCCCATTTTTGACTATCTGTGTCATATGAATAGAAACTCAAATCATTGTCATTAGCTCTTGGTAAATCTTCAGCATCTAGGCCTGCGAATAAGTAAATTTTGTTGGAGTTTGTAGGGTTAAAAGTGAACAAAGAAGCCTTTATTCGAGGCGGTGATAATGTATCATAAATAACCTTTTGGTTTATATTACTAATTGTATTGTTTTCTTTTAATGAATAGATCCTCATACTTTGTCTTGTGTTTTTATCTTCATCTATATTCTGTCTTCCTCCATAAACGTAAAGATTGGATTTGTAATAAATAGCAGCTGACTTGATCAAGGTATTGGAGTTTTGGCATACTATCTTGGTAGCTATTAATGCACATAGCCTTTTTAACTTCATTGTTTGATTCTAAAAATTTAATTTTTCCTGTTTTTCTTTTATACTTTTATTTATTTTTCAACCGCATTCATCTGTTCTATTTGTCCTCCCTTATAGTGCAAATCTTTTTCCTTAAAAATAAACAAATTAACCGTTTGTTTGTTTATAATTTATAGGGAACGATATTTAACGATCTTGCATTATAATATTGATTCATTTACAATACAATTATCAAAAGCTTCTGTCCGATTTAGTATTATTTCCTGAGATTTTGAAAAATGTAGAAATGGTCCGCCAAGTTTAACATCTCTCGTGCAATTACAACCTTTTATATTAAGATTAAAAAGGCTACAAATTATATATGAGATGTAAATGAAAATCGACTCATCACAACTTTACGATACTAAGCATGTAAAATACCTTAATTGCGATAAATATACAAATATCATATTATAAAAATTTATTTATACACTATTATATTGTTTTTATTTCATAGTATTGCATTTTCGATTTGTCATAAATGTAAAACATTTCAATTTTCGTTTATCAAAAATTTAGATGGAAAACAAAGGATATGAAGAGCTTATAAAGAAATTAAAAAAAGAAGAAGTAGCACGAGAAGAAGAGTTATCCAAAGCCAAAAAAGTAAATATATCAAATTTTATGATCTTAAGTATAATGATTCATTATTTAAAGTTCATTTCTCTCTTAGATGGATTCTTGATATAATTGATAAAATTGTTACTAGAAATACTGTCAAATCAAACAAAGTACACATACTTTATATTTTTCTTAGTGCTTAAGTGATGATTTTATCAAAAGATACTATTGTAAAAGAGAATTACCTTTAAATTTGAAGGATCATTCTTTTATGAAAGAAGAATTGGAAATATATCCGAGCAAACCAGTAATATACATTTTTTCTCTTAATTTTTAAGATTCTTGAATTATATAAAGCTTCTGTTAAAGATGAATTGAAGGATTTTGATAATCTTTTGATCAAGTATTGCAATCCTACAAGTAATTCAAATAGTTTTATGTGATAAGGCTCAGATGGTAACATTAAACATCTTTGTATTAAAATAAGGAAGCAGAATAATATAATAGAAACTAATAAAGAAAAACAAACATTAGAAACAATAAAATATAAAGAAAATCTGGTATTGTATTTGAAGGTATTTTATAATGTTTGATTTTAAGAATGCTAAAGATTTATTTATATCTCTATACTCTTTGATATCTGACCATTTCTTATCTAATACTCATAAATTTGATCAAATTCAATGCGAGTATATGCATACTCTCGTTACAAACATTATACTCAAATTAAAGTATTCCTTAAAAAGCAACACATAACTAGGATAATGGAAAACAGCTTCTTGCTCTTGGTCTATAATAAAGAAAGTATAAATCAAATACATGAATTCAAGTATCAATTCTAATTCACAAAACTTTAGGAAAGATTTGGATGCATCTCTACTCGAGAACCAAATCAAATTGACCCAATTAACTAATAGATTGAACCTCTTCAATAATTCGTCGTCTGAATTTAAATCATTGGTTTCTAAGTTTATACAATTGAAGAAAGAGATTTTAAATCTTGAGGAAGACAATAAAATGATGAAGAATTAGTTATTATAAAAATCATTATTTCAACTTTAAAATGTCTATATTTATAAACCCTTTTTGGTTTATTCCAAATATTGGATCTTTATGTATACCGAGTGTGAAATCAACAACATAATCGTGTAAATAGGGAAATACAAAGGATCAAACCGATGTCTTCTTTTTGCAAATCAAAAATTGCAATATTTATTATCTACAAAGAAACTTACAGAAGATATGGAAATACTGTAATTATTGAAATAATGAGCACCAGTTTGAAAGACAAGTATAGGGTTACTAAGACAATGCTGATTAGCAAACATTTTCAATTTGATATTTTCAGTATCCATATTCACGATTTTTATTTTATCTTGTCTTGCAGTTGAGTATATGGAAGGAAATTTTCGAAGAAAACAGAATATTTTTGTTGAGAAAATGAGGAAATTCTTGAAGAAAAAATATTATTATGGTTGAAAAGTTTTAATAATTATATAAAAAGCTATTTTATGTGAAATCAAATACAGGGTTAACTTCGGGAGTCTGACGTCAAAATAAATTTAAATTTTGAAAAT
>NIPM01000630.1:0-44731 GCA_002738285.1 Holacanthella duospinosa
ATAGCGCGATTGATATTAAATCTCAATTCTTCAGAAAGTCTTAAGTTCGAATACTGGGAGGGACAAAAAGTAAAAGTTCTTAGAGTGTGATTTTTTTTTATTCCACTTCTGCATTACAACGCATTATAAACAAAATTTCTAAACAAGCCTTTCTTCCTAACACTTTAGAAAGGAGGACTGTTATTGTCACAACATTTCTTTCGCGGTTGCGCCTTTCTAGTGTGTTAGAAACAATATTCTGCCATAATTGTAAAAAGACGATTGTAGAAAACGTTGAATTCAATCCATATCTAATTTTTTAAGTCGGGTATGTCGTATGTTTACCACCTCTACAATTAAAAAGAAAAGCACGCGTAATGTTCAAACCAAAATATAAGATGTCCCACAGCAAACTACAATGTGGCGACGTGGTTAGAGCTTATGGTTCAAGAGGAAATTAAATTCCACCAGTTTTGTCTAAATTATAAGTAAACGAACCGTAGGTAAATGCTGTTTATGAATAGACAAGTTGGGACGTAAATTTTGAAGGAGTTAAATTGTTGCTTCTCGTGAATTTTTAAGTATCCTTTCTACATTAGTGCGATATGGTTTATATACAGGGTGAGTAATCCTTTTTAGTGCCCTAGAAAGCATGTTTTCACATGACGTCATTTTTCCATGTCACCGCGAGGGGGTTTTATATGAAAATTGTCAGTCGGCTACGGCAGAATGTTGAAAGAAATAACCAAAAGCTACGAGTGGGCGGGATTTAGATAGAAATAGAAATGAGAGTTATCCATATGCTTCGTAAGTAGTCTTCACTTTTTGTCTCAATTGAATTGAAAAAGTGAAAACTTAGTTAAGAAGCATAGTGCAGCAGGGTCATTCCTGGACTTGGTTTTTACTCTCAGTTACAGACCAATTAGAATTACAGCATGGCATATCCGCACAAAATAAAGCAGAGAAGCAGAATGAGGGGTCGGGGGTTTTCTGTTGAGCGAGGTGGAGTAGATCCCAAGGTATCATACACCATTCTCCACTTTAGTTTAGTTCTCTCAACTAACCACCTCTCGCCATCGCCATTACAGAATCTTCTTTTCTATAAAATAATCCTTTTGATTTGTTATACGAACATATTGCAAGCAACGACATAGGTTGGGGGCAGCTATGGTGAAAGTGAAGAAAGAGGGTACAAAAAAGATTACTCACCCTGTACAACTGAGGGTTAGGCTGAATTAAGCAGCCGATGGAGAAAGTATTGCTAAAAAAGCACATGCTAAAAAAATCATCTATTCTCATCCCCAACCCCACTCCTGCCAGGTTAGATTCTCGCCAGACAATTGCGCGGCAAAACTTTTTCTACTTTAACAAAAACTCATCGATTCAAAGAATTTTTATTCGATTGACTGCTAACACTTCTCACTTTGATAGTTTAATTTTTATTCATTATTTTAAGAATTATTTGATAATTCCTTGTAATTTTACTTCACTTGAACAAATCAAGTGAACGCAATACCAGCGGTTAGACTTGGGATATTGAGTACGACTACTAAAGTTAAGGTAAGTTAAGTAACCAAAAATAAATTGCACTATTTTCGATTACATTATTTACGCTAATAATAATTCATCGAAGGAAAAGCCATTTCGGAATTCATTATTTTTTTTGAATGGTTGTCTAGTGGATTTGAACTTAAAAATAAAAATGCTGCAAATGTAGGCAAGGTATAGCAACTCAAAAACGATACAGTTTCTAGTTGTTACTCGGAAGTTTTGAAAGGTGGATGAATTTCGATAATATACCAGCAATAAAATCCTAGAAATATCCTCTCCTATTCCATATCTCAGCAATACAAATGAAACAGCGGCAATTAAAAACTTTTTATTGATTTCTGCAAATGCTGAAGTATGAAGCAGATAGAGGAGATCATGGGAGTTCATCGGTGTTTCAATTATTAAGATTCACATACCTTGAGAAGCGTTTTTGCCTAAAACTTTTGAACAAACGAATGGATCAGTAGGCTTGAGGCAGTGTTTGTAGACGCTCTCTTTGTTATTCCCTTTTAGGTTTAACAATCCAGCAAAATATTTAAGAACGGATGCTGATGTGATTTTTCATATAGCCCAATTAAATTTTTCGGATGCCGAGGTGTGAATTTTGCGATAACCCAATTAAAATTTTCGGACGCCGATGTGATTTTAGCGATAGCCCAATTAAAATTGTGGGATGCCGATATGTCATTTTTTGATAACCCAATAAAATTTTTAAGATGACAATGTGAGATTTTTTTGACATCCTAATTAAATTTTTCAGATGCCGATATGTAATTTTTATGTTAACATAATTACATTTTTCAGATGCAAATAAATAATTTTTATGATAACCAATTAAATTTTTCAGATGCCGATATCATTTTCATAATATTGTAATAAAAATTTTCAGATGCCGATATATGATTATTGAGATACTCCAATTAAATTTATCGGATATTGATTAATGTGATTGGTAAATTAAATTTTTAAGATATGTAGATTTTATAATTTTCCGATTCAATTTATGGCGATTGATAATTTTATAATTTCTTTTCAGTTCATCACTTGTTTATCATGAATGAACTGATACAGGTTGCTGAAACATTATACAATTACGTGATTTCAAGCTTTTCCTCTTTTTGCTCCTAGTTTTCAGATTTTCTATGTAAATTACCCTTTTAATGTGTTGGTGGTGCACAACTATAATATTTCTGGCGCGGATCAATTTTTGGTGTATGACCGGGAGGGGAATCCCCTTTGTATTGTCTGCTAAATTCAGCCTAACCCTACATAATCCTACATATTGCTACAATCCTGCTAACTTTAAGCAGAATTTTACCTGAACAAAAGGTAACTGTAACTTTCAGATTTCTTAAAACAATAAAGTTCTACCAGAAAACGCTCTTTCAATTTTCAAGTATTTATTGTTTTAAAGAAAAGCTTTTAGTATTGTACAAAACTGAGTTCCGGAGGAACTCTACCAAAATAATGAATACCTTGGTTAAAATTGTAGCGCTTTATAAGTCATAGTGCGGACTTTTAGCAACCCTAACTTGGGTTAATTTTAACTGAAACTTCTAGGAATAAATGTAAATTAATAACAAACTTTTCTTGGAAAAGTTAAAAATACAAGAATAATAATAAAGCTAATAAACATAAAAATAATTAAAAATAATTCTTTCCGAGATAATATAATTAACATAATTATTTCCAACTAAATGAATAAAATAAAAATATAACAAATACTAACAAATTAACATAATTCCTACCTAAATAATAATAATACAAAAATATAAATGACAAAATACAAATTATTTTGTCTCTGTCACATTACCCTCTACTAAAACGAAATAATGATTTCTTTGTTGATTATTGGAGATTTGATGAGTTCGTTGAAGGGAATAGGGAGTTGACTTATCCCGTTAGGAATCCAAGCCTTGATTCCAAGCCCTGCAAGTTGGTCGGACACTGACCCTTCTCCACTGCCCGTGGAGGTTCAACCCTGGTTATCTCCACTGCCCGTGGAGGCTCAACCCTGCCTGTCTCCAATGCCCGTGGAGGCTCGACCGTTTCCATCTCCTCCTAAAAAATAAAATTAAAGGAAAACACATTTCCCGACCAATGCTAACTTATAGCCGTGGCTTCGTATAACACATAACACGAATGTTTCATAACTAATAAAAAAAATACGCTTAACTTTCATATCATTGAGAGTCTGGAGAATATCTGCGCGTTGGCTTCTTTGACCTTGTAGCGCTACGGAGGGTTCTTGAAAGTGGACTGGCTATTGGTGTGGCGACATTAGCCTTACCGACCAGCCTTTTCATTATCTCCCTGGGCTCACTGGAAGCGTCAGTTTCATGATTATTCAACGGACAATTTCTTTGTCCAGGAGTCATAATCGAATTATGACGGTCCGACAAAGAATTTTGGCTAATCAATGAACTAGACAAATTGCTTGTTACTTTAACAAGTGAAATATCATCAATAGATGAAGAAGACGTATATTCAGTACGTTGTTTCCCCCTGCCGGTCTGGGTGAATCCGGATACTGGGTGGACTGAACTACTTTCGAACGAACTATGGTATCTTACCAAATCGTTCACATGGACAACTATGTCTCTTTCTCTTTTCATCTATTAGCCTGATTTTATAATCTACAGTCCCTACCTGACCTATAACTTCATAAGAACCAGTTTTCTGTGCTAAAAATACCTGAGTAAGTCCCTTTTTCCTTACGGGCATTATCCTAAGCACCTTTTCGCCAACGGAAAAGTTAGTTGGAACTCTCTTTTTATCGAACCTATCATTGAATTTATCGTGGACCTTTCGCGAATTACGCTTGGCTCGGCACCTAGCTATTTCTAGATCTTTTGGAAACTGTCTTTCAATTTCCAAATCTGTTTTTAATGGCAGATCTAGATCAATAGGTAGCCTAGGTTCGCGTCCATACACTAAGTAAAATAGACTAAACACAGTAGACTCGTTTTGGGTAGCATTGTATGCAAATGTCGCCGAAGCTAAACATTCGTCCCAATCATTCTGATCTGTTTTAGCAAATATTAATGTTACAAATTTAGCAACAATTTTTGTTGAGAGTTTGATTACATCTCTCAGTAATACCATTGCTCTATGGGTGATAAGGTGCAGTGAAACGTAACTTATATCTAGATTTCTTGCTTCCTTCCCAATCTTAGGAATAAATTGGCGGCCTTGATCAGCCACAAACTCTTTAGGCATTGAGTGTCTCAAAAGAAACTTATCTTTTATTTCTTGGACAACACTTTCATCCGTGGCAGCTGGAACTGCCTGAGTCTCCAAATAGCGACTAAAATGGTCAACAAAAACCAAAGCATACTTATTACCGTTCTGAGAGGTTACAAATGGACCTATAAAATCAATTCCTACTCTCTCATATGGTAAACTGACCTTTTCAAAGTCTTGCATTAGGCCTTGACCTGGGCTTCTCCTTACTCTATGAATCTGGCATTTTGGACAACTAAGAACAAATCTACGAGTATCTTAATAAATACCCCTCCAGTAGAATCGTGTTCTGATAGTTATCGAAGTCCTCGTGATTCCTAAATGACCTCCAAATTCATTGGCATGGATATTTTCTAAGACTTCTTTTCTAAGTCCTTTTGGGAGAACTAATCTCCAAGACCTACCTTTAGGTTCAAAATTAGCAATGTACAAAATTCCATTTTTTACACTATAGTCTTCAATGGGAGGGATATGTATTTGTCGATTTGAATCTTCGACAAAGGAGCTTCTTTCGGCTTCCTCTACATACCTCAGGATTTTCCCCACAGGTGGGTCTTCTAACTGTTTTTGTCTTAGATCAATACCATCTAGAACTAAAACATTAGATGAATCCATTGACTCAGGTGGATATACAGGAAATCGACTTAAGGGGTCTACGTCATTTGCTATTTTGCCTGGACGATGCTGGATAGTCATGTCCTGCATCTGCAAACCAAAAGACCACATTGCTAGTGGGTCCTTAACCGAAAACAAACATTTCTACGATGGATGGTCCGTATACACTGTACAGTGTATACCATAAATATAAGGTCAAAATTTTTGAACTGCGTAGACTACTGCTAAGCATTCTTGCTCACTAGCGGTATACCTTTTTTCTACGTCAGTCATAGACCTACTAGCATAGGCTATTACTCACGTCATCTTGTATTTGAACAAGCGTGGCTCCAAGCCCATAACCACTACTGTCACAGTGTATTTCTGTTTCCGCATTATCCATTGGGAACGCTAACACAGGACTAGTGATTAGAACGAGTTTAACTTATCAAAAGATTCTTGCTGTTCATCACCCCACAAAAAGGGTTGATCCTTTCTCAATAACTGACTGAGAGACATAGCAATTTTTCCAAAATCTTTTACAAATCGTCTGTAATATCCGCACATGTTCACAAAGGACCTAATGTGCGTTAGAGTTGTTGGGCAAGGAAACTTTGCAACAACAGCTACTTTTCCCTGGATATTACATGACCCAAATATTCGATCTTTGAAGCAGCAAATCGACATTTACTAGTTTTCAAAGTCAAATTAGCATTTTTAAGGCACTCGGGAACAGATCTCAACCTAAATTGGTGTTCTTTAAAGGATTTTGCAAATACTATCAAGTCATCTAAATACACCAGGACCATAGTCCATTTCAGACTTGACAGTATCACATTTATAAGATACTGAAAGCTAGATGGCGCGTTACATAAGCCCATCGGTAATCTCTTAAATTAGTAAAGCCCACCGGCGGCCTGCCGCTGTGAATTTTTACTTATCCCGTCACAGAGACTGGGATTTTGTGAATTTTTAACTGGGATATCACAGAGATTATCCACTTGTCCTTTTTTGATTTTTTCACCCTCTTTTCCTGTTGCCTCGGCGGCACAGAAGATCTTGTGGTCCAATCCGTACCTAACAAAAGGTTTTCAGGAAGTCCAGGCATTATGTAAAAGCCCCAAATTTGCTTCCTCTTTTCATATGTGAAAACTATTTCCGCATATTTCGACAATGTAATTCTACCTAAAGCGCTAGTTACAAACAAAGATGGCACTGTGTACTGCTTATGAACACAGGTCTTTATTTTTTGTAAGAATTCGGGTCCTACAACAGATATATTTGACCCTTCGTCAATTCTTACTACATAGACGACATTGCCAAATCTAAGGTTAGTAGTTACATTAGGACCTATACGTCTCTTTCGAAACGTAACTGGCAACATCTCTCCTTCTACACTAGTGTGGTCGTCACATCGACTCTTCCTATAGTCTTTGACTTTACTCACACTAGATTTACAATTTTATACAAAACAAGTCACATTTTTAGTTTTGGAAACAAATCCCGTCACATTGGGGTTCGTGGACGTTCCCTTAGCTCACTCTATTTGTTTTTTGACTCTATGGTTTCAGTAATGCCATAAGCATTTACTCTATAGATATAACATGTATTGTTCCTTTCCTCCTTAATCGGAGTCTGAGGACAATCTCTTATAAAATGTCGGAATTGTTTGCATCTAAAGCATTTTTGTGGTGAGCGTCTGTCCTTCCTGAGACCTTTGGCTGGGTCTATACACCATTCGCCCTGTCTGACTAATGAGTCGGCGAACACCACCTTGATAACGGCTATCAGCTTCGATTTTGAAATGAACCTTCTTGGTAAGGCTCTGGCTTTTCCATTTTTCGCAACTTATGCAAAAAATCGTTAGCGTCTTTAAGGTTTGCACAATGCATAATATTCCTCAACGAAAGAGGAAGACTTTTAATTGATTTTTCTACCTGTTTATGGGTAGACATACTTGGATCTATAATTCCAAAATAGTTTATTTTTTTTAGAAACATATTCCCCAGTGGATTTACATTCTATAAATAAAATTTTACTAGCAGCCTGCTTGGCTTCCTTCCGGACCGATGCCGGTTTTTAAAATTTATTCAGGTCCGCTTTTAGCTTAGCCCATTTTTGAGCCTTATTAGCTCAAGTTAATTCTCTTATGAACCTTATTTGGTTAAATTTCCACCAGTCGAGTACCTCTCCCTCGATTATCTGATAAAAATTCAGAATTAACAACCCAGCGTCCACAGAGGACGCTGCGCAAACGGCGTCACACCGTGCGCAAAACGACTCAACGTCCATTTTCTCATAAAATTTGGGAATAAACCTATGAATTGCTTTTTGGTCAACCTGTACTATTACAGGGACAGCGTTATTAGCAGCCATAATTTTGGTGCTTTTTCTAGAAACCGAATACTCAGTAGCTCGGTACTTCTCCCTTTTTTATAGAGCCCTTGTGCTGGTTAGTGAGAGTCATACACCAGTTAGAAATTTCAACCTTCAACAGAAGGAGCTTTTTCTTGTTCTGGCTTGGACCTACCTCACAATTTTAGACACGATAGGAATATTACCGGGTAGATATACCTTCGTAGTAACCACTTACCGAGTAAGCGTTCTTTTTACTCTGGCTAAAACACTAAGTTTTAGACAATTTCAAAGTTAAAACAAATTGAACTTTCACTAAACAAATTTAGTTAGGATCACAAAGATCAGTTAGAACAAATCTAACTTTGCCAATACAAATTTAGCTAGAATCACAGTCATTCCATACAACAAATCTAGCTTGGCTTCTGAGATCACAGAGATCAGCAATGAATCTCCACCACTTCCTACAATCCTGCTAACTTTAAGCAGAATTTTACCTGAACAAAAGGTAACTGTAACTTTCAGATTTCTTAAAACAATAAAGTTCTACCAGAAAACGCTCTTTCAATTTTCAAGTATTTATTGTTTTAAAGAAAACCTTTTAGTATTGTACAAAACTCAGTTCCGGAGAACTCTACCAAAATACTGAATACCTTGGTTAAAATTGTAGCGCTTTATAAGTTATAGTGCAGACTTTTAGCAACCTTAACTTGGGTTAATTTTAACTTAAACTTCTAGGAATATATGTAAATTAATAACACATAAACTTTTCTTGGAAAAGTCAAAAATACAAGTATAATAATAAAGCTAATAAACATAAAAATAATTAAAAATAATTCTTTCCGAGATAATCCAATTCATATAATTATCTCCAACTAAATGAATAAAATTAAAATATAACAAATACTAACAAATTAACATAATTCCCACCTAAATCATAATAATACAAAAAATATAAATGACAACATACAAATTATTTTCTCTGTCACAATATGTATACATAACTAGTAAAATACCGTCATGGATGCTCAGTCAGGTATATAATAATACATTAACATATATCTTAAGTATCTACCTAGGAAAGTACATAATGCCTATCATGGGAACAGTAAGAATACACTAAATATATGTTAACAGTAATATTTCCATCAAAGACTCAATTCTCTCCTTTGCTGGATTACGCGAGGGCAGAATTAAATTTTTACAGTTAACGTGATATCCAAACTAACTTATACTTAGGCGTGAACTTACCGGCATGGCCATTAGGAACGAGCAAAAATAAATTTTTTACTGCTTGTGTTGTGCGTCAGCTGTTGCTGTGGGTGCAAAAAGTTAGCAGATCATTACCATAAAATTAGCAGATCAGCAAATTAGACCGTAAAGTTAGCACCCTAGCACCATAAAGGGAACAATTAATGGAAACGCACTCCCCGCGGAATTGGGTAAGTGATACCTCAATCGATTGGAAATTTCATGCAGATTACGAATCTGGCATTCATTAGTGGCGGTCAAATCAAATTTTGCAAAAAATTTGCAAATTTGTGCAAACAAAAATTTCTTTCTGCACTGTTTTACCCAAATAACCTTGTGGAATTGGGTAAGCTATACCTCAATCGATCAGAAATTTCACGTAGATTACAAATTTGACATTCCTTGATGGCGGTCAAGTCTCATTTTGTAAAATTTTGTAAATTTGTGCCAAAAAAAAAAAAATTTTTTTAAGTGACTTTTCAAATGTACGGGAAAAAAATTAGGTATTCCGAGTTATTCCGAGGCACCTCAAATTATGATGAAGTTTATTTTGTAGACTAATAATGGGGTAGCTGATCACAAATATAAAAAAAAATTTCACCGGAAACGCATAGAAAGAAAGTTATGAATTATTCAAAATGGAACAAAAATAGGATTTAATATGCATTCGTTGTTAGAATTAGGATTCGCTAGCTTGTTAATCAATAAAATATTTCATCAGTATTTTGTTATTAAGCAAAAAAATGGCGGCGCGCAATCTTCGGCGCGCATNCATCGTGCGCCTTAGTTAGCTGTTCAACCGCCGCCGGGAGATATTGTTTGAACTACCTGAACGCGATATCTGTTACAGGTATGCAATCACACTCAACTAACACAATCAAATTGTGCATGTTACCGATCCGTGTATGCTTGAATACGTCTATTAATTACCTAACAAAAACATTGAGAAAATACCCTCTCAATCTACGTAATAGCAAGCAAAAAATTTCTCAATTTTGAAAAATGGAAAACTTTTTTTTTATGCGTTTCCAGTGAAAATAATTTTCATATTCGTGATCAGCGACCTAATACAAAAAAAATTTACAAAAAAGTCTACAAAAAAAATTTCATCCAAATCCGATGTGCTTCGGAATACCAAAGTTTTATCTTTTTTAGTTCGACTAATGATTTATATCAGATTCGTAATACGCGTGTAATTTCTGATCGATAAACGTTTCACTTGCTCAAATCCGAACAAATACATATGGTAAATCATAACAGAAAACAAAATTTTTTTGGCACAGATTTGCATAATTTTTGCAAAGTTTGACTTGGCCGCCCACAATTGATGCCAGATTCGTAATCTATATTAAATTTCTGATGGATTTAGGTATCACTTACCCAATTCTACTTGGATATTTGGGTAAGACAGTGCAAAAAAAAATTTCTTTTTTCCAAAATTTGATTTGACCGCCACTAATGAATGCCAGATTCGTAATCTGCATGAAATTTCCAATCGATTGAGGTATCACATACCCAATTCCGCGGGGAGTGCGTTTCCATTAATTGTTCCCTTTATGGTGCTAGGGTGCTAACTTTACGGTCTGATTTGCTGTTCTGCTAATTTTATGGGAATGCTCTGCTAACCTTTTGCACCCACAGCAACAGCTGACGCACAACACAAGCAGTAAAAGAATTTATTTTTGCTCGTTCCTAATGGCCAGGACGGTATCATTTCAAAAATTTTAAATTTTAGCTCGAATAAGTGTGGCGGGGCTGACCTGCCACTTTGAGATTGAGACAAGGATTGCCACAAAAATTTGGTCTCTGGTGGCGTATGATCCCACGTCTTTTCGTTTTCCGGACCAAACGCACTACCATTTGTGGTACAGAGCCGATTTGTGGAAACCTGTCTTCAATTTCAATACAACTCCGAAACTCACCTGTTCTTTCCATTAACACAGGCAATCTTCTCCTTCCTGGTCATTCATTGCCATGTAAGGATTCTACTGTCTCATTTTTGAGTACAGTAGTGGGGATTGACTCTTATGCTCAAATCCCCACATAAGTTCCAAGCGCGAAGGAATTAATTCCTGAATTCTAAAATTCATAGGTGTGGTTTTGGGTGGTGAAATTTAAAAATTATTGGTTCCGATGGAATATAACTTCCATTTCCTCAGTGAGAAAAGAGATTTAAGCTGGGATTGAGTGATATGCAATGATTTTTAAAAAAAGTATGGTTCTTTTAATTAGTTTATGAATAATTAACAAATTTTTTGCTGTCGCTATGCATCATATAATTTCATTGATACACTAAGAAATTTTTACAGTACTATGTGAAGGAAATGAGAAAAGGTTCAATGGACTATACGGAGGAAGCTTGGAAGTATTTTGCATACGAAAATGCTGATGAATCTGATGACGCGTGAGTTACTTTTGCATGCACCTTATATTAACTTTGAATTAAGCATTGACTAAACTTGTAATACACAACTGCTGTGTATAAGGTCACAAACGTTGAGTAGATTCTGGGACACAGAATAATGGTAAAGGAAGCCCAGAAGAATGAATTCATTGAATAAGAGTATTATTATCTCCCGATTGCTTTGAAATTAATTAAATAAATTGATTGTGTAGAATTAAGATTCTGCATTAAACTCATGCTTAACTGCTTCAAGATTCAAATATTCCATACACATTATTAGTCGTTAATTTAATTTTTTTTTGCTTGTTAAGGTTAAAGTTTCTCAACTTCCCAAGGGAACATCCCCTTGTCGATGCTATATACTTATATGCTCCTGCGAATTCTGAAGACTTATCACTAAAACCGTCTAATTATCTGAAATACTGGATGAAATTAAATGGTGAACTGGCAAGTGACTGCAAGAGTATCAGCAGAAAACCCAAGATGGTAAGGCTATATTCGCAAACTTTATATCCTTGCAATTCTAGAGAATAATTTCTATAGTATGTCCTAAAACTATGGTTTTGCTGCCTTGTCGAACAACCTTAATATTCGTGACGTTTTATAAATCATTGTAGCCATTCAATTGATTCTGATATTTAATCAACCTATTAAAATCTTGAAATTGGAATTTGCCACATGTATTTACTTCCTCTAGCATTCTAATCTTCTCTCCGCAACTTTCAATTGGTTTGTATTTTTCAAATTTGCTTTAACCCTAAAGAACTTGCAATAAATTAACAATGACTTTGTCAGAATTATGGTTCATTAGGTTATTATACTTTACAGCACTTATGCCACGCAATCCAACTTAACTCTCTCGCCGTGATGTAACAGTCATTAGCGAATATGGAGTTAGTGTCAGGAAAAAGTATAAAAAAGCCAGTCGAAAGACATGGGAGTTTGAACACTGATTGTCTGACTCTCTGATTCCTATCTTTAAAAACTGCATTTTAGATAGAGGAGCTAATTTCCTGGTTACAATAATAAAATATTACATTATTAATGAATCAAATGAGATAGTATAAATTCATTATAATTTGTATAAATAACTTCATTTAAATTTGCATAAATTCATTTTAACTGGTTATATTAATTATAACTGATTATATTAATTATAACTGGTGAATTAATATTAATTTCAAAATAAACAATTCAATTTTATATAGGTGTGTTGCGGATATCCGGCAACCGGATATCCAGCGACTAAAACTCTGTCGGATACTTATATATATCCGGTATCCGGATAATTTTCTAAACAATTTTTTTCAGAAATCGTAAGAAATGAATCAACAATTTTATTAGATTTGATATATTGGAGTAAATGTTTAAATTTTGAGTCTGGGTATTATTGTTTAAGGTGTAGGAATTTTTTGCTCAAATTTGTCGTTGAAAACGCATACATTTTCAAATCTGCCAAAAAATTATAAGATAAAAGTTTTCAGATTATTTTATAAATGCAATTGATAATAGTTTGACACCATAATCGAGTCATCATATATAAATGTATAGTAACCCGTAGCAACTACGAACACAAAAGGAATATATTGGTAGCTTAGATCCATTGATAAGTTGGAATGGATGCATAGATGCTTATAGAGATGGATAGTTGGATAAATATGTATAGCTGGATAGATAAATGAATATTTAGATGGATATATAGTTAATTAGATGAATGGATCTAGTATTACTAGAACCTAGTATTACTAGATAGAACCTAGTAGCGTTATAGTGCAAAGTAGATGATCCGTGTTTCGTCTGAGTATAGCATCAGTTTCCATCAAGAGACCCTAAAATTCCACCTCAAGTTCGAAGCAGAAACGCTTAAAGATGTCTAAAAATAAAAACCTTTTAGGATGCTATTGAAATATAAATTAGAACCAATTTGCACCAAATCAGCAAAAAAGCGTTTTCAAAAATTTGCTCTAATTTGTTTTTGAGACAATCAGCCGTTTTCTTGATAAACATATGACTGTCTTGAACACTATTTCAATTGAAGGAATCCGGTGAAAAAGTACCACTTTCAGTTTTGTTGATTTTGTTTCCATGACAAAACAGCAAAATCTGCTTATAAAAGTTTTTTAACTAAAGAATACCGTATTCGATAAATTAGATGGATTATCTAATATTAATTTTTATTTATTTAACTTTTCATTATCATTATCCTCAGCTTTCTCTTTGTATATTTTTCTGCTTCGTTTCCTACCTTAGCTAAATTTTAAACTGGTGCTTAGTTTCGTTTTCTCTGTTCTAAATTGTTTTACTATTTCGGCCTTGAACAAAGATGTGTAATTGGTGTCCTAGAACAAATTCAAGTTTTCAAATTAAGCCAACCAGATCCGAGCACATTTTTTAAATGGAACTCAGTGGCTGAATTTCAATTTTAAATTTTATCAAGGTATGCTTATTTAAATATGAAAAAGTACAACAAATCTTGCGATTTGAAATTCAATTCGAAATTTAAATTCAGCCAATGACTGTGATTTAAAGATTCCCTCGAATCTGGTTGGCTTAATTTGAAAAGTTGAATTTTTTGTGGAAACCCTATTAAAATTTTCCAAACATTTTTGTCAAGGTAAAAATAGTAAAAGAATTTAGAACGATTAAAATCAAATCAAAAGTAATTGTTTAAAAACCAAGGCAAGGTAGAAAAGGAAGAAAAAAGATTTACAAGAGAAGCACAAAAAATAAAAATAAGAAGTCACGTAATAAAAATTAGTAATATTAAATAATTACGTTTATTTATCAAATTCGGTATTCTTTTGCTATGGTGCTTTTATACACAGATTTGAGTATCTTGTCATGGAAACACAAAATTTTTCAATTTCAAAATTAGCAAATCTGAAAGTGGCACTTCTTGCACGTACTCCTTGAATTGATCAAATTATGTAACTAACACCGACGCAGCTAATTATAAATATTATGTCCGAACAGACAGGCGGACACGCCAATGTAATAAACCCCTCCAGCTTAACTATTCGCGGATAATAACTACCTAGTATAATTTTTTTCATTCGTTCCTCTCCTTTGTGCGCGGTAATCTAAATGTTCTAAATTTCCTATATAGTGAATCAACATATATTCTATTTGCGACTTATTACTAAATTGATGATAACAAAATTGAGCTCATATTTCTATTTTAACTAAATTGCAGATTCATATTAAGATACTCGTTGTAGATCCACAAAGTTTTGACGCTGTGAAGAAAAAAGATAATACCGTTGATGCAAATCTTCGTATAATTTGGGACAATAATTTGTAAGTCATTGAATTAACATTTCATGTTTAGTGTTATAGATTAAAAAAGTTTTTCAAGTTCAGCATTATTTGAAGTCAATTTATTTGTATAACATGATAATACGAATCTGGCAGAAAATGATGGAGATATGAACTTACTTTAAAACTTACTTGCTTGGTTTTCGAAAGCATAGCAAATACGCCTAATCCCATTCAAACGTATAACTTCAATTTACAATAGGAAGCAAATAAGTTTGTTCGGTGGAACTTACTTTTGTTCCGTTGTCTTTACTGTAGAAAGTACATTCAAACGTTTTGCAATAACTGCTTTCTGAGAAAATTATTTTCTGACCTTCTAAACTTGTGGGGTCAGAATTGAAAATTACTGGAACACGTCCAAAAATTAAGAATTGATTAGTCAAAAAGTTACAGCTGTATGAAAAAAATTATTTCGAAATGAAATTCTGGTACATCTCGTGCTTTACACATTTTTCCATTACAAAAGTTTTAAAAAACCTGTTACTTTTTACTTCGGATATTTTGGACGTTATCCATGACCTTTCACTTTTCGTCACTTGACAAGTGGTTTGAAAGTCAGAAAAAATTTGTCCCAGAAGAAAAATTTGTCTCATTTGTAGCAAAAGAACTCTACAAACTACTGTTTCTAGCAAAGAGCAGCCAATAAAACTGATGAGTTCCACCTCGTTAATTTTTATTTTCCTCACTTTACTTTGTGGCAGTCATAATATTTTATAATGATTTTTACTCCAGACCGTACTATACCTTCAACCTTCAGAAGGGCTCCGTTGCTTTTGATTCAATTCAAACAATAGTAAATGGCATCCTTGGAAATTTGATATTTGTGTTCGTTCCTATGGATTTGGAAATGACACTGGAAGGTGACACTTTTCGACCGGCTGCTGATATACAGATAGCAAAATGTGACAAACAAAGTGTTGTTTTAAAATTTGCACCAAATATTGTATACCAAATGGTAAGAGATATGTTTAACAAATTTTTACCGTCTTTCTTACAAAAATTATTTCTATTATGTTACCACGACATCCAATGTTATACTCAACAACTTACTCACAGGTGCAACACTAAAGGAAAAGTAAATACAATTATTCCCATGTCCAAAATTTACTATCGTCACATTTTGCTCCTTTATACTGGATTGAAGCATTAAGAAATCATTATTATTATCCATGTATAAGCATTAATAACTTTTGGCAAATACTATGTACACCATTTTAAAGATTGAATAGGTTGCAAAAACGCGTTTCTTAACATAGTTAAATTTTGTTTTCCAATCTAGAACCATTTGATTCTTGGTGAATTTGGTGTTTTTTTTTGAACAAATTACTTAACAATCTGTTCACCAGTTCCCTGGTCTCAACGAAACTCGAAAACCTAATTCTGAAGTCTAATTTTATCAAATTCTAGAAGGTTATATGAGTTAAACTTCGTTGCTTCCCAACCATTACTAATAAACAGCTAATATAAATATTTAGTCTAAAAACCCAACATCAATATTACTTCCACCCTTGCAACTGTTGAAATTTGTTTCAGCCGAAGCATTATGGCTTAATTCTAAAAATGAAAAAAAAATTATAAATGCAAATACGAGTCAAATCACACTTTCATAAAACATAATATATCAAATAATGAATTAATTTCTCAGTAAAAGCAACAAGAGTTTTACAGCATTGGAAAGCTGTATAACTTAAATTTAAATAATTAATTTACAATTAGCTATAAAGGGGCATGAAATTTTAAAAACAAATCGCTTGGCAGTATTTTTATCCGATTACTTATCTATTTGAATACGTGGGTATATTGCCCCCGTGCCTTGAGGGCATGATTTAGTGCGTGAGAAGAGGCTTATTAGAATCTAAAGGTACGAGAGCAGGAGGCTAAATTGGTAAGTGAGTACAAATTTATAGCTGCTTAAGGAGCATTGAAAATGTGTCCGTAAGTATTCTTAAAAAATCTATACAAAGGACCGTTAATAATAGGAGAGCCAATGCAACCACAAAGAATTATTAAAATATTAGCAAAATCTTAAATCAATTCTCAAGTTGTTAGTATACTTTGCGTTGTACGTCATGAGTCTTCAACAAGTTTGATATAGGGATTTGATATTAAATTAATATTTTTGTCTTAAATTTCTAGGATGATTTCACGCTATTTATTACTAACGGCAATGAAATAAGCAAAACCAAGTTACTTGGATACCATACAATTATAGCAAATGCAGAGACCATAAAATACAGGTATAAATAGATTTTAAATCTCAAAATTCATATTGGTCAGGAATTAAATTCTATTTTAACTACATAGGTTATTTTGTACAACGCTGCAGTCATCAAATGCCAAAATCACTAAACATTCCATCACTCAGGCGATAGAATACATCGAGTCAAACCAACATTATTTATATACATCACCAATGGAAACAAATATACACAACGGAACTGACAAATTAGAAAAAATGTGGGAACAAATTACTCGCCTTAAGTCGTTTACGACTGATGCAACGACTATAATGTTTGAAGGATTGAAACACAGCACAAGTTCCAACAAACTTATGGTAATAATTTCCTGCATACATGGCTAACTTAAGTTACATACATTTTTGACAAAATTAATACAGAGGGGTGGGGTGCATCCTAACATCGCCACTTTGTTTTATTGCAAGAAAATTATAATAACTTAACTGAAGTGTTGAATTTTTGTTCGTGTGTTCAATTTTTTCCCTGCCCTTCTTTTTATTAGTGTAAGTCTAAATTTTAAAGATTTTTACACCACCCGAAAAGTAACCCCTTCAACACTGCTTCGATAACTTTCCACACCCAGTTTATTATCTTAATTCTTTGCTTACTGAGTCACGATGCTCCAATGTAATATACAAAAAATTTATCCAGCTCTCCTGTGCTTAATTTTTGATCATTATACCTCAACAATGGCTTCAGGACATTACAAATGCATGTCCTGTTCGAGTGAATTATGGAATTTTGTAGAATACAGATGAGCAGAAGTGGCCGACAAATACTCCAAGCACTGACAATAAAAATTATCTTAGAAATTTCTTTGTTTTATGTTTTACAATGTCTGGAAGTCGTTTCCCAAACCTGTGGTCAATATTTCGGTGTCGCCTTTGCAATTGTGTAGGATAACCCAGCTGCATCGAGTGTCACGATGAACTCTTACATTTGACCTCCTAATGGACCATCATACAATTTTACACAAATAGTTCCACTATTTTGGATATGAGTCTTTCAATGCGTGGACAAATTACAAAAATTGAGGCTGATAAGTAGTTATTTGTCTAATTTGAAGACCTGAATATAATGTCCCTCTTTATCTACACTTTCCATTTTGATTACAATTAGTTCAGCCTAGAACTAATTGAATCCCATCAATACTGAACAGAAGAATGATTGAATATGTATTTTGTGTACAGGGTTAGAGAATAGCGGAAGTCGAAAAAATTTTTATATTGGTCGAAACAACTATAAGACTTTATAAGATAAAAAAGTTTCTAATCATTCGTTTTATTCAGAGCTCCTTGAACTATTCTTACACTGAAGCGCATAAACATGGGTACATGGTAGAAAGAGAATGAGATGGGAGGTCGCATTCCTAAAATTTTTTTACACACTTTTTTGAGTTAAAACTTTCTCCATGTACTCATGTTTATGCGCTTCAGTGTAGATACCTAACATACAAACCAGAAACCACCGAGTACTTACAGGGTCCATCGTTCTATTATGAATACTTTGAGACAGCGTATTAATTTTTAGCGCGACAGCCTAATATTCTTATATTGTATAGCTTTTGATCATCGGTTAATTATTTTAACTCGAATTATTTCTGGACTAGTTTTGTCTAAAATTTATAAGAAAGTAGAGGTTTTGTTAGATATCCTCATCCGAAGCTTTTCCAGAAAGAGTTTTTAGTTTAGGACCATCGTATCCAGAATGTGAGGGTTATGTCACACAGTGAAAGTTGGTACATTGTCCGAAATCGTCAACTACATCGTAAACCGTCGATATCTGGTTCGGCTTTTATATTAAAAAAATATTCAACCCTAAAAACACTTACAAGAACCGCTATTCGTATAATTCACAATTTGACGAATTAAGAGAACTTCGCAAGTCAGGCTGAAATTGGTGAACATGTCAATGTGTCCCAGACTATCTTAAAGAGCTCTCTGAAGGAAATACTAAGAGAAAATTTTAAGCGGAAGTCATTGTTGGACGCTTAAATGCCTTCGTATGTTCAAAATTAGCTGACCAACTATGGTACGCTAAATGACGCTCATCTTAGGGTCAAATGTCAGAATACGTAGTCAAACTTGACGAGATACATGTGGTCGTCGATGATTGTAACTTAGTCTGCCAAAATAATTCTTAAAATTTGGAAAACCAGATTTTGAATTCGACTCTCAAAAATTTAAAAAGTTTTCAAACAGATTCATGGTCATTGGGGCGTAACGTGGTCGTGGAGTGCAGCCTTCGATCCGAGTGACACCAAATATCAAGGTATATTTGGAGAGGTACATCCTATACGTTTTGAAGTTATTACTTGAAGTAAAAGTCGCAAAACCATGTCCTGGAGAGCTTGGCAAAGTGCTTATCCACCATGTTGCCGCCTCATCGCATGCATTGAGGAAAACTAACCAATGTGGCGAAAATTTAAAAAATAACGTGGTTGACTATCATTCCTAAGGCTCAAATCCCTGTTAAAAACCGTGATACTATTCACATAATTTCTTCCGGCATAGTTTATTCAAAACAACGTCTGAGGTCTGGTTGAGACAAAATTTTGACTGAATTTGGAAAACTGTACCAGAGGTGTGCCACAAACTATCCTTTGAAAATGTACTATATGGGTATAACTCTTGGAATTGGCGCCCTAGGATCGTTAGAGAAACGCATGGAGCACATGTTGAGCAGACCAAAAAATTTTATAAACAGAAATTATTAATTTAATATTAAAAATATTTTTTTGACAAAAGTAAAGTGTTCATAAAAGGACGGTGGATCTTGTAACCGGGTACTTGATTTTCGAAAAAATTTGAGATACTCGCATTCGCTATTTTTTCAAAACCGCTACTCGGGGCATCTCTATATTCCTGATGGTGACAAACGGCTAAAAGTTTGTTGAATATTTCTCATTTTAGTCACACCTTAAAAATAAATTACACAGTTTGTATTTAGATAAACTATTACTGTGGTAATTATTATTTAGGATGTATTTGTCTAATTAGTTAGCAAATTCCTCTTTTAGTTGATGTCTAGCGAATACAATCTAGTACGGGGGTTAATAAACGAAACAACAGCAATTGCTTTCTTTTTTATTTGAGGTTAATCTGTACAGTGCAGCTACAGCATAATCAACGTTCAACCGTATTCATTTTTAATGTCTTTAAGGTCGTTGTTACTTTGTATTAATTGATTTCATTTCGATTGCAGGATTACAACGTACTCAATAAACAATTTGAAGATGGCGATGACACTAGAATTTACACGTGAGTTTTGTTAGTATTACTTTCATAAATCGCTGTATTTTGTAAATTTGGTTATAGCTACAGAAACATTTAATAAGCTGCAGTTATAATACAGGGAAGGGTAAAAATAAAAGCAGAGATCACGTTAAATTCTTTCGCTTACGTTTTGGAAAGGATTTTAATTTTTTATAATGCTGAGAGATGGGTGAAAAAGTTGGGAAACGAGACATTGAAACGTTTTGATCGTCGATCCTGCCTTTATTTATTACTTATCTCTACATTGTTAATACATTGAGAAAGGTATTTGTGAAAAAAATTAGAGATTGCTTGTTTGTTTTCATTTAATACTTTTTAGTGATTTAGAGAATAAATGTTTAATTATATTGGTTCATCACCCATATGCCAAATACCCTATCTCATCGCCGATATCCGTCAATTTCAATTGCAATTCACTCACCTTGCTAATAACTCGCACTTTTTTCATACGCAAAAAATTAAAATTTAAGGATTGAACTATTTCAAATATTTTATTTCACAAACTCCAATCATACTAACACTGGGCGAAGTACTCACAAAGGCACTGCAGAAGTTAAGAACGGTATAAAATCCATTACCCAATTCACCAATAAACTCTATAACCCATTTGCTCAAGTAGGTATGTTAGCTATTTTCAAAGTTCACAAAATAATTTTGTTCATATAGTAGTGGAACAGTGCTTAAAAAATTTTTTCGGCTACAATCAATATTTACAACGTGTCATTTGAAAAGAGCCTCGAAAAAATTTTTATCGGCTACAATCAATATTACGTGTCATTTGAAAAGGGCCTCGAAAAAATTAGGATTTAAAAACTTTACTTGTTGGTTGAAAATTTTAAACACATAACGATGTGGATAAAATGCTATGGTACTTCATAACTAAAAGCATTTGTCACCCTCTCACTGTTGCATTTATAATGAAAAACGAACGCCGTAGAAAAATTGGAAATAGTAACAGGAAACAAATCGGAGAAACTTGGGGGAGAAAGTCTAAATAAAATACGCATTGGAAAAAGCATTAAGTACAGAAATAACGAAGGCAGAAATACCTGACGAAAGAATATAATTTATTTTTCGTTTTAGCGGTGTTTATAAACACCATGATCTTGTTGACATATAAATTTCTAAAATTAAGATTCCTGGCAACTGTAATACGGACAAGCTCAAGAGTTTCAATATTAACATATGTAGTTAGCACTATGTTGGAAAATAATATTGCTCATACGACAATAGTAATAATCTTAACCAATTTACCTGTTTGCTTTCAATAAGGTGATATTATATTAAAACATACAGGGTTAGGCTGAATTTAGCTGACGATGGAGAAAGTATTGCTAAAAAACCACATGCTAAAAAAATCCTCTATTCTCATCCCCAATCCCACTCATGCCAGCTTAGATTCTCGCCAGACCATTGCGCGGCAAAACTTTTTCTACTTTAACGGAAACTCATCGATTCAAAAAATTTTTATTCGATTGACTGCTAACACTTCTCACTTTGATAGTTTAATTTTTAATTATTATTTTAAGAATTATTTGATAATTCCGTGTAATTTTACTTCACTTGAACAAATCAAGTGAACGCAATATCAGCGGTTAGACTCGAGATATTGAATACGACTACTAAAGTTAAGGTAAGTTAATTAACCAAAAATAAATTACATTATTTTCGATTACATTACTTAAGCTAATAATAATTCAACGAAGAAAAAGCCATTTCGGAATTGATTATTTTTTTGAATGGTTGTCTAGTGGATTTGAACTTAAAAATAAAAATGCTGCACATGTCGGCAGGGTATAGCAACTCAAAAACGATACAGTTTCTAGTTTTTACTTGTAAGGTTTGAAAGGTGGATGAATTTTGATAATTGACCAGCAATAAAATCTTAGAAATATCCTCTCCTATTCCATACCTCAGCAATACAAATCAAACAGCGGCAATTAAAAAGTTTTAATTGATTTCCTTGAATCCAGCAAAATATTTAAGAACGGATGCTGATGTGATTTTTGATATAGCCCAATTAAATTTTTCGAATGCCGAGGTGTAAACTTTGCGATAACCCAATTAAAATTTTCGGACACCGATGTGATTTTTGCGATAGCCCAATTAAAATTGTCGGATGCCGATATGTCATTTTTTGATAACCCAATTAAATTTTTAAGATGGCAATATGAGATTTGTCTGACAGCCTAATTAAATTTTGCAGATGCCGATATGTAATTTTTATGTTAACTTAATTACATTTTTCAGATGCAAATAAGTAATTTTTATGATAACCAATTAAATTTTTCAGATGCCAATTTCATTTTCATAATATTGTAATAAAAATTTTCAGATGCTGATATATGATTATTGAGATACTCCAATTAAATTTATCGGATACGATATGTGATTATTGTGATAGGTAAATTAAATTTTTAAGATATGTAGATTTTATAATTTCCCGATTTAATTTATGGCGATAGATAATTTTATAATTTCTTTTCAGTTCATCAATTGTTTATCATGAATGAACTGATACAGGTTGCTGAAACATTATATAATTACGTGATTTTAAGCTTTTCCTTTTTTTGCTCCTAGTTTTCAGATTTCCTATGTAAATTACCCTTTTAATGTGTTGGTGGTGCACAACTCTAATATTTCTGGCGCGGATCAATTTTTGGTATATGAGCGGGAGGGAAATCCCCTTTGTATTGTCTGCTAAATTCAGCCTAACCCTGTATATTCTTCTATGATACACTAGTGTGTAGGGGTAATACATACAATCGTTGCTAATACCTGGCTCCTATATAAATGTATTGTGATTGTGAAGCTGAAGGAAATAATTCGTCACGACTTTTGTGACTGCAGAGTTAATTAATTATTTATGTGGCCGCTTTGAGAATGAGACAGGGATTGCCACAAAAATTTGGTCTCTGGCAAGGTATGATCCCACGCCTTAAGAGACAAAAACCATGTCAATTATCTTTCTTGCTCCATTTTTACAAAATATTCAAGAAATTCCTTTACACTTTAAAAGTAATAAAACATTGTGAAGAAATATTCATAAAATTGAGACTTAGTAAATTGCGCGTGTAATTTCGTCCCATCTTTGGTCAGAAATAAGTAATCCTCAAGAATAAAAGTGATTTAGACATTTACATATTTTTTGACAGAGTAAAAATTAGGCTTTCATTATTTAAAGTTTCGTATGTGTTAGTTTTTAAGGTTTTTTTCATTTAATTTCGAGAATTTTAAATAAGTTCCAATTTTTATTTCCTGAGCTTTGTCTGCGTTCATCATCAATAAAATTCGTCATAATAATAAATTTTACCTTAGTTGCAAGAATAATTTTGTTTCGAAAAAAATTGTCATAAACTCACAACTCTTTTGAAAATATTTTTAAACTTTGAAAAAACAAAAATTTGCTTAAGACATTGCGACGATTATCTTTAATTGTCCAAAAAATTTTAATAGCTGAGCATCCATTTTTAAAATTCCTTCCATATTAAACTCCATCAGACGGATTACATAGAGTTTGACATTATTTTTATTAGTTTAAATTTATTACCCTATTTGAATTGCCTGGGGGATCTGTTGCTTAGTTCAGGCGAGCGAGATATTTCTCGATTATGGACTTATTGAAGTAGAATTTTTAATTAGCTTTTTACTCTTAGCATAAATGCTGCAAGAGCAGCTCAAAACTGTAAATGCGACACCGACGAGGAGGCTAGAAGTAAAGCGCAATCATCTGGAAACGTAAGCAAATTTTTGGAATTTCTTTGCTCATTTTAGAATAAGGTTTCAAGTTAAGTAATATTATTATCACAAGCCATAAGAGGTACTGACAAATATACTAAAGGTTGTATGTATAATGTATAAAGGTTTTTGTTCCTCTTCTAGATAGACTGTCCACGACGTTGGGTACTATTAGATATAATTTTTTTTATAGTAATCAATTTTATAGGAATCAATTTTTATAGTAGATACATCCACCATGAATTTGAGCTCCTTGTTCTTTGGGCAGAAAGTTTTGAGATATCTGTTAAGTATTTCGTTTCGTTACTTTATTTCCAGTCAAACGTCGCCATTGTTGGTCACCACCATAATTCGAAATTCTCCAAATTTTTTAATAGTGATGTTAATTAACCTCCGTGATAAGATGCTAAGCTAAGGGACAAGGGAGTGGGGGTAAAATATTTTAAGGTCTTTACGTTATTTTCTCTTGATGGATTTGTAAGGTAATTTATGTACACTGGAGGTCAGAATTTAGTACACATGAAGAAAGTCTTGTGGAAAGGATTTTGTATCGCCCGGTGGTTAGATGTGAGGAGACTCATACTCTAACAGTAGCCAAGCGAGGCTTTAATCCCCAGAGAAATAAGTGAATTGATGGTTATTACCTCCCACCGTTGTCTGGCATTTGTTTGTCAACAAACTTCAGGTACAGAAAAGATCCCGTATCTTTGAACTTTTCGCGTTTACAATATCTCTACCCTTACAGAGGTGGCTATACAGCGAAGCGACAACAAACAACCTAAAATCACCCTGGGAGAACCCAAGAGTCAATCCGGTAAACAAAATGACACATTACCATGGCAATTAAACTAGTAACTCTTTCATAAAANAGAACCCAAGAGTCAATCCGGTAAACAAAATGACACATTACCATGGCAATTAAACTAGTAACTCTTTCATAAAAACTTACCAAATGGCCATCTAGAAGAAGAATTTTCCATGGCAACAGGGTGCATCCTGGATATTCTCAAAAAATTATTCAAAATGTCATAGAAATGTGTCATTTTTGTTTACCGAATTGTTTCTTAGGTTCGCCCAGGGCCCATAGAGACTGTTTGTTCGAAAGCTGGGCTTTATAGGGTCTGTTCATTTAGGTGTTTAGTATGGGAGTTTTTGGGAGCGTTGTGTTGAAATTTTTTGTGGGTGGGGCATTTAGGTAGCTGAAGTGCATAGATAAGGGATAATAATAGACGGGAAAATCTCTTGATAAGGCATGTAGTTTTCTGAGGACCAGCCACTAAAAGAGAATATATAAGGGGACCAATCACGAAGAGAAAATATATGGGAGTTGGTGATGTTGGATTTACAAATTACAAATCCCTCTCCCCAATTGAAGCGTTTTAGCTTCAATCTCTCTGAAGAGCTTTTCCTATCTATTATTATTTCTCATATAAACATGGGGTGAAGTGTTGGTATCTCTGTGTCACCCTTAAAAACCCCAAGATTATAATTATTACAATTTTTCCTGCAAAGTCGCAGAATATTTCACTTCCGTCAGATGTGTTTTTATAGTTGTTTCTGGAGTTATTGAAAAATATTAAAGCCAAAGAGTCTGAACCGCAGCTCTCAGCTCTTCTCCTCAGAAGTATCTGAGCATAACCAGTGTATTTAAATTTCAGTGAGGCGACTCAGGTCTTTCGGCTTCTTCTGTAATGAGTTGTGAGTTGCGACTCTGGGCACGAAGAGTCAACTCATGACTAGAGTCACTGCCACAAGTTTTGTCGATTTTTAAATCACTTATTTTTAAACCGAACTGATTTAATGAATTTATTAATAAATGNCTGCCACAAGTTTTGTCGATTTTTAAATCACTTATTTTTAAACCGAACTGATTTAATGAATTTATTAATAAATAAAATTCGAGTGGAGATGCTGCCTAGCAAATAAAAATCAATTCCCAAATAGTGTTACAGCTACACTATAATCCACCCAGATGTAACCTTCGGTTTGACTTTTTAGCTTGCGCCGAATCTTTAAGCAACGATATTCCTTAGTGCNCTGCCACAAGTTTTGTCGATTTTTAAATCACTTATTTTTAAACCGAACTGATTTAATGAATTTATTAATAAATGAAATTCGAGTGGAGATGCTGCCTAGCAAATAAAAATCAATTCCCAAATAGTGTTACAGCTACACTCTCATCCACCCAGATGTAACCTTCGGTTTGACTTTTTAGCTTGCGCCGAATCTTTAAGCAACGATATTCCTTAGTGCATTTATCTTGTGGCATTGCCAAGATCATTTTAGCTGCCTTTTAATAAGAAAATTGTCAACTGGGACTCTAATACCTACATGAAACTGCTAAGACTGCCATCCTATTTTGGACAATATGGAAAATATTTTCTAGTATTCATGTTTAAAATACTATAATTGGTGTATCAGTATATATTAAAATGAAATGGTTGCAAGCAAAAGGTGCATCCCTCACTTGAATTATTTGAAGTTTACCACTCGAAATATTAGAGTTATACTTATTCTCTCCTTTGATTTGTATAGCTTTAAATTGAGGTAATGCGTCTGGTTTTGCTGGAGCAACCTTTAGCGACAAGCAAAAAACTTCAGCTACTTGCAAGTCTGTAATTGTGACCAGGTAATTGAAAGAAAACTTGAAATTACTGCCAAAAAAATAACAGAAAACAGCAAATAAAAAATTGTTTGTTTGAAAAAATTTCCAAATTAAAGTTTCTTTAATGATTCCTCATCTGGTTTCAAATTTAAGGAATTCGGCTCTGAGTCGACTCTATTTAAAAAGAGTCGACTCTTAAGCTTTGTCTACAATTGATAGATTCAATGCTCATGAGCCATGGCTCTTCGACACTTTAGTTTCAAAGAATCTGAGCATCACAATGTTTTTGGACTCTTCAAAATGATAAGAACTGAGCCGAGCTCTGGGTCTGAGTTGACTCATTATGCGGAGTCTTGGAGAATTGTAGGTAGAATCGAAATAGTACAAAACAAATTATGCTAATCTCATTTAATTTACTTGTTTGTGCGTTTATTGCAAATAACCGATACATTTTAGATGCAAGGTAATTTGTTAGCATCTAGTACTGGAATAAAAAATACATGCTTTATAAAGATTAATGTACACTAACCTATACAAAACTTAACATATCACAAACATTCGGATGTTTGTGATATGTTTGTGAAAACTATTCTTTGGATTATATTGTTTTACTTCCTAACTCAACTTCGACTGTTTTAATTCTTAAGTTCTTATCCGGGACAAAATAAACAAAACGTTCAAGATATACATTTGAAAGATACACAAAATTTATCTAATTACGTTTATGATGCATCTCACAATTCATTGCACAAAATTTTGTCAATACTCAATGGGAACTAAAATACTGTAGCGCAATGCTAAATATAACTAACTGTATTCGTGAAGTGCGAATAAGATGTCTACTCAACTGATAATCTTGATCAGCGGAATAGTATAATAAACTTAGTGTCGGCAAAATGTTATTAATTGTCCTCACCTACTTCTTTCAAAACAAGATCAAATTTTCATTTTATTTATCCGACCTAAAGAATGAAACGAGACTTTAGGACCACAATTCTCCGCCCAATCTATCATAAGCTTATAAACGTTCNAGTGTCGGCAAAATGTTATTAATTGTCCTCACCTACTTCTTTCAAAACAAGATCAAATTTTCATTTTATTCATCCGACCTAAAGAATGAAACGAGACTTTAGGACCACAATTCTCCGCCCAATCTATCATAAGCTTATAAACGTTCTCCATTTTATCTTCGTGTTAACGAAGGTGGTATTATTAGGTTATTCTACAATAACTCCAAATTCTATTAGTAAAAAATTTTCAGGTTCATCCTGTTTTTCCTGTGAAATGTTTCCTATTTAAGTATTTGTGTAAAATTGAAAAAACATCAAGCATGATGTACTATTTAGAATTCTCATTAAATCGTCAGTTGAATTTTATGGTTCTACAAAAATACAGTGCTAAAAATATATCACCGAAGAAGGTACGGCTTCAGAATTATGGCGCTGAAATTATAGCGCATGGAAAATACAGCGCCTGGAAACTACGTCGTACGAAACTATGCCGCCGAAATTGCAAAATAAGAAATTGAACAAAACGGGAACTAGTTACAAAACTTTAACTGTATATCTGTTAAGACTTAAATCTAATGCAAGTTTAACCGCATTTACATGTTAATAATGTCATAATAAAGAGATATTAATTAGCTAAAAAATTTTTATGGAATAGAATACGACAACCTCATAATGCACAAAGTATACAAACGTAAATAAATTATAGATAAGCTTAACGTTACGCGACCTGTGTCAAAAAAACTTTTATCTGATGCCCCAACACAACGTTTCTACATTTTGCCCGTAAAGTTTCTACTTTTTAAAACCATTAGCAACGGAGAAACTCTCATTTGTAGCAAATCATCCGCTTTCAATCGTCACACATGATTGTGACACAATTTTGACAGGTGAATTCAACTCTGAAGTCTACCGCATCAAAAGTCTTCAGAAACCACCACTAATCTTGTCGCAAATTCTTTGACTGGAGTGTCGAGAGCTGCCATGGGCTCATTGCCGAAGTTAGATTCAATGAAGCGAAATGTGGCAAATTTAAGACACATCAATTACCAAGGGAAACTCGAAACACCAAATTCGCCATTTGTGTATTTGTATGTATTTGTATATGATGTATTCTGTCAGAATTTTTCTCAAATTAAACTTGTGTTAGATTTAAGCCTAGTAGATATACAGACTTAAATTTTTGTAGCAAGTTTCCGTTTTGTTCAATTTCTTAATTTACAACTTCCTGTGCCGTATTTTCCAAGCACAGGATTTTCCAAGCGACGTAATTTTGGTGGCGTAGTTTCGGAACCTTCTTTTCATGCGCCATATTTCATAGAACCACCTTAATTAAACTTTTCTAAACCAATATTTCTCAAATAAGTGACTGGTCTGGTGAAGACATATAACAGGATGTAGAAATATAAACCAATGACGGAAAACAAAAATGTGGCAAGAACATCCGTTTTTGAGGCAGGATGACTCAAGTAAAGGGAAATTGTATTATAAATGAATTTAAACCAATTGTAATCCACTATTGAACTCTATTGAATGAAGATGCTGTCTTCCTACTTTTGTTTGACATTTTTCATCATTCATTTGATGTACCCTTCGTTCGTTCTTCTCGCACCCCAACTTGACTCCGTAAGTCTACCAAAATGGTCTTATAAACCAAAATGGTTAATATTTGGACAATTTTATTAATTTTTATTAAAAGGAAATACATTCAGCAGAGGTTTTTGAAATAAACAAAGAGCAATTATTAGAAGAGGATTCAAGTCAACTTCTCATTCGTCGCCGACAGACTCATTCAACACCTAAACACCCTAAACAACCAGACTGGTCTCCGGTATTTCCTGGTAATTTTGGTGACAGAGAAAATGAAGATGAGTATATCACGACTTACAAACCACGAACTACTCCCTCTTCCGCTTTCACCTCTACAACAACAATCCCTCCAACCACGACAAAGAAGCTACCTTGGTACAAGCGGTTGAAGAGTTATGCTAAAAATCAATATCATCATATATCCGAGAAATTAGGTTAAGAAGAACGTTGTTAGTAAAATTACATTAACACTAGATTTCAGGATTCCGTATTTCAATATAATTTAGTAAAGTTTAAACGAGTAGTCTTTAGAAAAAATTTGTGTAACGAAATAGCGAACGGAATACTTAATAATCTGTAATTAACAAAAAACTATTAATTAAATAAACTTTTTTTATTAATTTCAAATATATTTTCAGAATAAAATTAGTACAGCACGATGCGTTTGTCTGCAAAGCCCTGCAGAACAAGAAATACAACTCTTTAATTGTATGTATAATCTCTAGTTGTATAAGCATAAATTTTATAAGTTACTATTTTGTAAAAAATAATGCAAAAGTTTTAAAAATTAATAACAATCTCACTGCCTTCGGATTAATAGTGATTGCAAAAATGTATTTTTTTAAATATTAAACAATATTAGGGTTACGGGAATTCGTCAGGTTTCACCGTTAAAAAAATAAAAAAGTGTGTGCTTTAAAGTTGTTAGCTTTCAAACACACGATCCACATTGGTCCTGATGTCAACCAAATTGTTTTATTAAATATTCCTGCATGACACACCTATTTAATAAATGAAACATCTTTATTATATCACATTTTTGCTGTATTAAGAAGCAAGTTAGGAGTCATAATTTTTCAAAAATTAAGTTTAGTCGTAAAAAATTCAAACATTTTGCAGAAAAATACTACATTGGTCCTCAGAGAAAGCGTGAATTGATTATCAATTTTATGTGTAATTAATTAATTTTTATTGATAATTATAAAACCTGTACCAGCAATATTTACGAGTAGTTTTATTTAGAGATAAGTTTGTTTATGTCAGCAGCAGACTCTAAATGTTTTCTATGTGAACCAAAGTAGTCATTTGCTTCAAATTGTATTCCTCAAGGATATGTGTCAAACGTTATTATACCGATGGATTTATGTAAATTGTTGAAAATATTGAGCTAAGAGCTCAAACACAAATATATAAATGTCATAAAATAAAGAAACAAGTTAGAAGTCATAATTTTTAAAATATTATTAACTTTAGCCATGAAAACTTGAATAAAACATTTCAACACACAACGCTCCCGAAACTTCACCCAAAAAACTCCCATACCAAACACGAAAATGAACAGTCCTATAAAGCGCAGATTTCAAACAAATGGTATCCATGGGCTCTGGTTGACATGATATGAAATAGGTATAAAATTTATTTAAAAACTTCTCAATGCATATGGTACAAAGCATATGAATTCTGAGCATTAATATAATAGTCGAAAAAATATTTTTTTTAATTTGGTAAGTAACAATAATTTTCAAAAACACCTTCCCCAGTGTCGTTGCCATGGAAAATTTTCATTATACACCGAACCAACAATTCACACATTCACTGACATTGATGAATTAATTTTTCAACCAAAAACCAGTTGATATTGATGTATTTTATTCTAGAGAATAACAAGCAATTCAAAAGTGTAAATGAACTACGAACACTCCTTTTTCTTATATATTTTTTTTTCAAATCCAGGTAGATAAAAATTATCATAATTTTTCATAAATTCTCTAATTATGGAAATTAGAAACTGGTTTAGCTTGTCTAGTGAATGGAATCCTCATTTATTCATATGGACCAGTCGAAATTTTTTTCAAAGGTCAAAAGGGTTCATGTCCTTTCGCTTCACCAATATTTTGTTGGTTGAGCAGTGACAAGATTTTGAGACGCATATTTGATTAGGTGACAAGAACAAGTTGATGAATTAGTTGATTTTAGGGACGCCATGGATCTAATTTACACTCAGCCGGTTTCGTACTTTGGAGTATATTTTGACAAGAAATCAAACAAGCTTAATTGACCAAGAGCGTTGAGGGCAGAGAGAGTTATATGCATTAACATGAAGCAAGCTATTTTTGTTATTTTAATAACAACGACTTCATTTGTTCATTCTGAATATGATAATTTAGGCATACCAGTTTGTTCAGTTTCATTTAAAAAAACAGAAGATGGATCTGATTTCATTGCTAAAGAAATTCGGCCCAACACGTTTCACGTCACACTCACCAGTAGTGGGAACAGTAACCACCACATATCTGATGGTAATTTTTTTTTGTTTATTGTGCTAGTAGGGTAAGTGTATTAGATTTATCGTGTTCATACTTATGTTTGTCGTCGACAAACCTATGGTAATTGCCGCTTATCATACATAGCACCCTGTTGTAAGATTGTTAAGATGAACACCTTGTGCAAGGGCATATATACTGATTATCGACAACTGTACAGTTCTCAACTTCTCAACAGAGTATATAGATATAGCTAAGGTATTCAACTAATATCATTGTCTATGTCAGAATGACTTCATTTAAGCTATATTTAACATAATTTTTGTCCTAGTAGTATGCTACAATCGATTAAATAATAATGTTTTCATAATGGCATCTACTCAAGTAGACCCACATTTTATAATGTAAAAATTAGATTCAAATTTTCATAGCATCTATAACATGGGATAAAAATTTGAAGTACTCCAATTTTAAATGATTTAATGTATGTACATTACTCTAGAAATTTTAGCTTATGTTACAGTTCCGATTCTTCTATTCTTTAAATAGAAGAATCCAGAAATCTCACTCGAGATTTTTCAAACAATAATGAGAAACCCAAAAGTTCTATTGTTTTAAATTATTTATTTATTACTATATAAGAAAAGCACCTTTTCTGAGCAACTCTAGTAAATACACTAATATCATTGGTCTAAATTGTACTGCTTTATAAAGTCATAGTGCGAACTTTTAGCAACTTTCATTTACTTGAGTTAAACTTAACTAAAACCTCTACATAAATACATTTATATGAATGAAGATATACAATGACATCAATAGCTAGATATGACAATGGAATTATTAGCAAATAAATCTCATGTTCCACAAACTCGAAACACATTACCATACGATTGCGTGGAGGTACGCTGTATCTGGAAGATTCATGCCAAACCAAACAAATTAAATGATTTTTTTTTGAAAACCTGTTTTACTAATAATTATGTTTCATAACTTTAGAATTTTTTGAATTAATCTAGTTTGTAACTGAAATGCGTTTTATTGTAAATAAAATGAGCTGTCTAGTGGCTGAAGAAATTTTCTGTAGAAAGTATATCGGCAAAAGATTTTGGACAAACTTTTCTGAGTGAGTGTTTTTAGTCATCCGAAAATATTATTAGCCTAATGATCGCTGCAAAGTAGTGAAAAGTGTTCATAAAACATAGGACCATTTAGGACTATGATCTTTAGATCAGAAGATATGAATTAATTGAGAATTCAAATTCCACAAAACAGTTCTGAGCGACGCGAATGCCTTATCGTTAATGTTCAAGAAAGAATATCTTACGCCTGTCAACAATTTCAAATCAAGTTTACAAATTATTGAATTTGTCACCATGGTTTGATAAACGTCCCTAGAGTGTCTGATTATAGTAATATTGCCAAATTTAGATAAGAATACTTTATATATTGCTCTATCACCTCACTGCCTNAAATTTGTCACCATGGTTTGATAAACGTCCCTAAGAGTGTCTGATTATAGTAATATTGCCAAATTTAGATAAGAATACTTTATATATTGCTCTATCACCTCACTGCCTTTGCGTTTTACTATCACCAATATCGTTGTGGTTTCATGTTATGGTATCTGCAGTATATCTGCAGTATTATGGTTGTCAATTTATTAATCAATTAATTTAGTTTTATTCTAATTTAATTTTACAGTAATTATATTAAATTTTTATATATCTTTGTATACAGATGTCGTTCCACTGGACTTGAAGCGTTATTTTCAATCAATTGGGGAAATCCCTCCTATTGCCAAATTTACGTGTAGTGATTCAACTTTCATCAAATTCAGAGTTAACAGCGTGGAGGTAAAAACTCAATTTAATGTTTGAGCAGCTTTACTTGCTAGCTATTCTCTGCAGTTAAAGGATCACTATAATGTATAAAATTCGTAGTTGAATGTGATTACCTCAATTACGAGTAATTACATTCAAAAATTTTATTCTAGGTATTGAGTTATAACTAGCAGTGTGGTATGATGCATTTTATAATGTTTCGCTAATTACCTTCATAACCTGCAACATCGCCCTGAATTGAGTATACATTTCCATAGCTCTTGTAATACAATATTTGCTAAATGGGTGAAACTGATTAAGTACCTTAATGTGTGGAAGTCAGTCAATATCACATCTGGTTGTCAGGGTATCCTATCATATTTCAATGTAGTTTCTCATCAATACAAATTTTGACCCGAAGAGTAAATTTCTGTATAATCCTCAAGACAAATCGGTAAATCATTTGACATTGATGTCACCCACAACGAAATACCGGTTTTACTATATGAGGAATTAGTCCTTGATGACTAATTGCTCATATAGTAATGGTCTATCTACTTTCGAATTCCCATTTTAAGCTCACCGCGGAAGTGGTATAAGTTATTGGATGATCTGTAAAAATAAATGGTCATCCAAATCGTTTTGAAGCATATTATAACATTAACCAAGCGTTTTCAATATCTACCGGCATGTCAAGCGTCATCATCGTCTAACAATTCTCCCTAAATTCCATATGTTACACTTGTTGCCCTCCATAAATCGAAGCTGAGACCGAGTCGTCTTAAGGTTTATTTGGTAAATTCGTTTAGGAAATGTGTTCAGATCTACCAACTCTCATCAAAATCTGACTGATCTCGTTACTATCTGTGAACTAGTGAACTACACAAATTAAATGGATAGTAAAATCGCTATCAGGTGCATTTCAACGCACCTCAGCGACTAATGCCTACTTCAGTACCAAATTCCAATCACAATGTCATAGATCTATCTGTTCAATATTAATTGTCCCATCTGCTTTCGAAAAATAAAAGTGAAAGTGGGAATTTCTTAGTCGAATCAAATCCATATCAATCCACCTGTCCTACCTCTTGTAAGGTCATTGAACTGAATAAATTATAATCACCAAAATGTAAAACGTAAACGGTAAATAATTCGAATAATTCCGAATCCGGAATTAAACTGCAGTTTTTTTATTCTTGATTGATAACTTTTTTTCTTAAATACTTAGGCACTTCAATTTGTTCAGACCAAGAGGAAAAGACTAGTTCCTGAATTTTACAACCCATTGGCATCACCTGATGAAGTTTTGCAACAACTTGAAGTTGACGTATTACTAGTAGCAAATGCAACTGGCGAATATGTCTTTTATCCCAATGACGACCCGGATCGTGCCGCAAAATTCACCATTTTTGCACAAAGTAAGCTTATCCGCAAAAATGGCAACGTGTATTGCATTTTGAGCATTATGGTTACGAATACGCAAATATTCAAATCATGGAAGCCATATTCTAAATTAAGATGTCGCTATGCATCCTTTTGAATTTTTCTTTACATCGAATTTATTGCAATTGACAATTATTATGTACTTTTTTTTATGTACTTATTTTTTTTTAATTTTTAACTTTTTTTGTTTTTCATTTCTAAAACTAGTGATGAAAACTTTCCTTTCCTTTTGCTTTTACTAAAAACGAAAAGAAACTCAAAGCATCAAGCTGAAAACCAAAACGGATTCTCAATTCAAAAANCTTTTACTAAAAACGAAAAGAAACTCAAAGCATCAAGCTGAAAACCAAAACGGATTCTCAATCCAAAAACGAAAAGGAAAGAATAGGAAAGAAAAACAATATTTTTTGCAAAAAACTTTCAGAATCAAGCTACCTTATTCAAATACTTCATCCCATGTCACATGATAAGTTCTCAATAATCTCAGGGTCTNATTTTTTTTTAATTTTTAACTTTTTTTGTTTTTCATTTCTAAAACTAGTGATGAAAACTTTCCTTTCCTTTTGGTTTTACTAAAAACGAAAAGAAACTCAAAGCATCAAGCTGAAAACCAAAACGGATTCTCAATTCAAAAACGAAAAGGAAAGAATAGGAAAGAAAAACAATATTTTTTGCAAAAAAATTTCAGAATCAAGCTACCTTATTCAAATACTTCATCCCATGTCACATGATAAGTTCTCAATAATCTCAGGGTCTNTTTCAGAATCAAGCTACCTTATTCAAATACTTCATCCCATGTCACATGATAAGTTCTCAATAATCTCAGGGTCTTATGAGAATCGTTTGAATCAAATAAATTACTCAATGACTCCTACTTTCTCTTTGAGTTAGTCACTGATTTATTTTTACCTGAGTCTATACGCGTTTTAATTTCATGAAGTATCTTTTTGTGCAAGAATCAGTGGCTTATTAATCATGAGTTGTGATTCTTTGACTCAGAATCACGACTCCGTGACTAAAATCAATATATTGGCTGTTACTGCTATAATTGGTGCCACATTAAAAAAAATACTAAGCCAATGCGTTGCACTCAGAGTCACATGGACGATACAAGAATTGACGTTTATATTTTTCAATTTCTCACTCATATTTAGCCAAAAACACGATACATGATTAGTTATTACAGAGTGTGATTCATTGAGCATCTTAAAACACACGAAAACTCAGTAATATCTTAACTATTTAGGTTTAATTACCATTTTTGTGTAATTTTTAGGAAAACCGTTTTCCCTTTTTCTTTCCTTTTCTTTTTATTTTCCACTAAACTGAAAATGAAAACGGAAGGAAAATAAACGGAAGATTTCGTTTTCAAAAATATGAAACCGAAAATGAAAGCAAACGCCATTCCGTCTTTGTTTTTAAAGGAATTTTCATCACTGGTAAAATCTTATTAAGTTATTTTATTTACTGTTTCAATTTTTCAGCTGAAAGTATTGAATTGCTTGGGGTTGGACGGATATTGACAGGAATTCCTATATTTGATGGCGTAATACTACCGTGTGTTAGTCCAAACCCTAAAACTCCAATGCAGCTATGGAAATTCAATTCAAAGCAGGTACTTTCAATTTCAAATTTTTGCGTATTTTTTTTAAATTATCTCAAAGTCATTGATTACACAAATTTCAGAACACCTTCAATGAAATTTTTGTGAATAGTGAAACTGTCTTCTACAAACCCGAGATTGGTTTCTTGGTGTATAATTCAAACCGTTTCAAGTGCGTAATACCAGAAGATTTAAAATGAAATATTTATGAATTTTTGTCAATTAAATTTTTTATTATAGTAGAATAATTAAAAGCTACTATCGATGTACTACTCATGACTCGTGGTATTCTGAACCATTCGTTCGTATTGATGTCAGTGAACTCCCTCCTGAACATCATTCAGAACTTAGCATCAACTTGCTCAAAGTTAGCGGAGGAGCTGAATGTTACGGTAGTCCAAACTCAAGGGTACAACTTTATAGAGTTGATTGTGATGAGGATGTGGCTCCTATTTTTGTCAAGTGTTTCGAGCAAGTAAGCTGTATATCCTTTAATAGATATTTTATAACAAGAGCGGCAAACATCCATTACTATTTGAGAAAATCCCATTTACCTGAACTAACTAGTGTAGTGCCAAACTCGATCTCTGTTATATGGGGTTGAGAGAGCTTACCAAAAATTTATAAGAACTGGCAGCTTTTGCAATCTTCTANACTAACTAGTGTAGTGCCAAACTCGATCTCTGTTATATGGGGTTGAGAGAGCTTACCAAAAATTTATAAGAACTTGCAGCAGAATTTATAAGATCTCACATTCGTGCTCTCATCATTTGCGCTACAGAACGCTGGTTAGAATTAACTCTCTGAATTCGACCATCAAGGTTAATAAAAGCTCCTCTAATTGCATGAGCTACTACGCATCATGAGAGTAATAAGTCCCACATAAGCATCCCTACACTTTCCACTGTAAATATTACATACTCAGCCTTCCACTCACTCCGATTTCTATTAATCCTAAATTTTTAGTCTAAAAGCATTATAAACCACTGTTCTTCAGGGTAAGGAAAATTGTGGTGAGAGGCCTTTCTTTGAGGACGTACAAGTTGGTGCACCTGTGAATCCTGACAATTCTGGGAAATCATCAGTCAGTGTCCTTAGATTTAAGGACAAGGCTGGCCTTCTTGTTTGTGTAACCGATGGTGAAGTGATTTATACAACATTTTTTAAAGGATTGGATGGTACTTACTGTAAGTATTGAATATCTTAAACTATATGTGAGGTTTATCAGTTCAAGTTATAAAATTTTAAATGATAAATTTGATCCTGCAGATAGTAATATAAAAGATGCACCAATTGATGCATTAGTTCGTATTCAATTGTTGCCGGATCCAGATAAGGAGCCAATTGTCGATGGTTCAGTTATGTCAATCAATATTTACTTAGCTCCCACTGTGTTTGTAAATAATCCTACGCTGGTGTATACAGAATATCAAAATGGTTCAATAACTAAAATTCAAGGTATGCAAAAAATTAGTCAAAATTTGACAACCATTCATTCGAAAAAATTTTCTTATAGATGAAGATGAGTATGCTGATTGGTCAGGAAATATCTTGGTCACAAAGGAAATGATAGGAATTATGTTCAATGATCAGTTTGCAAATTTAGGAGAACCTAAAATTGTTGTTCGAAATTTTACAGTTGCAAGTAATGCATAGATTTTTAGTAATCTAATAATTTTTTATGTTCACTTAATTAACATTGATTTGTTTTTTTTTGTTTTAAATTTTTTTAAATTAGAAAAAAATTGTGCAGCTTATCAGTTTAAATGTGAGAGTGACGAATGTATACCAGCAGGAAAACGATGTGACCATCTGGTTCATTGCCGGGATGGGAAATCCGATGAGATTGACTGCATACGTAACAATAAATTTATAATAATGAAATAATATTAATTTATAAAAATATTGTTGTTTCAGAGTTTACGAGGAACTGTACTAATACGGAATTTAAATGTAACAGTGGACAATGCATAGACAAATCATTGTTGTGTTCTGGAACAAAGGATTGCTTTGATGGGTCAGACGAGGGGGCTATTTGTAAAGGTATATCAATTTGTTAAAGATAAAAATTAAAATGTTTTAACAATGGTTCAATTTACTATTTTAAAGATTGTGAAGAAGGACACTTTGCTTGTGAAAGTGACAGCACGTGTGTTCCTGATTTATATGTAAGAAAAAATTTTTTTGTGAATTAAATGGTAAATTTAGATAATTTTACATTAAACTCCAGGTTTGTGACTCACACGCTGATTGTAAGGGTGAGTAAATTAGTAAAATATTAGTGAAATATCTATAAGGGGGTTGCTCTTGCTCTACCAATTAATTTTGCACTAGAAAGTATGTACCTGGAGCAAAGTGTTTTGGTCAAGTTTAACTCTCATATCATCTATTAAGTTATTTTTCATATTGCACCTGCAAGCAGTTAATATGATACAAATTTTTTATTTATTTCAGATAAATCTGATGAAGAGCCTGAACTTTGCAAAAGTAAGTTCACTTAAATAAACATTTATTTATATTGAGTTTACAATTTTAACAATTTTCAGATTGCAATGCGAATCCGAACAAATTTAAATGCAAAACAGGAGAGTGCATAAATAAAGTAAGTTATGCATTTTGAGTTTATAATTCGTTCCAAAGTTCATAAAATTTATAAAAATTGCATAATACGGTAGTCGACGTTTATATGACCATATTGGTTATAAAACAAGATTTTTCACAGCTAGATGTGATCTAATGCATTTAGCTTAGGCGAGAAATTCGTTATAATACCAAAATGTATATAATACAACACTTTCGCCTTGATAATTCTGTTGTCCACTCCATTATTGGACTCAATTTATTCTTTATAACAACCAAGTTCCTTACTTACTGAGTTAGTTTGGAATTTACTGGGAAGAAAACCCTTAGCTGATTCCATTTTTAGTCAGTATAACGGTCTATCATCCCGACAGGTCAGATTTTTGTTAAAAAATTATGTATTAAAGTGAAAAACTGATTTTAATATGCATTTTTTTACGAGCTCCACTTCTCAAAACTTGGAAAAGCTCAAACAAAGATGACTATCTCCATAAACTTCTTATAAGACCATATGTGTGTTATATCGGTTACAAGACTACCATGCAAATAAAACTCCAATTTTACTTTGCAAAATCAATCTTCTTATATCCGTCGACTGCTGTATTTTTATACATCGCAACCATTGTTTGCGTTTTTGTTCCTACGAAATTATGAAAATTTAGTTGCAAACGATCAAAGGAGAAATTTTTATAATAGTATTTGTCAGAAGGTTTCTCATGGTAATGAGTCGTTGTCTCTCAGCTTGGTGTCTTGTCAGTATAGCTGGAAATGTTATGTGACGTCTAGATAATGATGTTGACTAGTTTTAAATCTTGTGGTATCGTTTGAGCTCTAAGGAGCACATGTCCAAACAAACAAAATTATTTTTGATCTAGTGTATACACTCTACGAGAACAATGAGGTTCGGTAGAATACTTATCAAACCATTTCTTTAATTTTAATTTCAAGTAATTTTAAAATCACTAATTCTCAAACCAAATATCAAATTGAAAATAGATCGTAATTTTGTTTCTTGTTCAGAATGGTGGGTTGGAAGTAGAGGTGTGGCCTGCAGGTAGAGGTTATTAAAAATTAATACCTGCCCAGCCTGCACTTTTGTCAGGTCTAATCCGCACAACCTGCAGGCGCCTGCAGTCGCCTGTGTAAAATAATTATAAAACCTGAATTAATTTATGTTGAATTTTATTAAATAAATTTATCCAAAATGGCACATAAAGCTTCATTTTTGGAATCCATTATTGCTTATGCGCTATATGTGTTATACGTTTCTTTGTGAATCAAATAGCTTCACGACATAAGTGGAAGACTAAGATTTGAGGTTGCCGTCCCTCAGCATATTTTATTCATTAAGTAATGTATAACACGTAATGCTGGGTTTACATAGCTTTTTTGAGCCCGTTGCGTTGCGATACTTTGGGGAGCGTTAACGCTCCTCTTCGCTCGGAATAGCGATCAAACGCTAAAGCATTTACAAAGCTTCTCGCTTTGGAGCGCGTTGAATAGATCAGCAGGGTAAAATAGCGGCAAATCTTTAAATTGAATTATTTAAATTAAATTAAATTTAAATTGATTTCTATTTGCAATAAGATTTAAATAGTTGGCATGGTTAGAGTTACTAAGCGGATCCTGGCACTACATTTGTTTGGATTAACTTGTGCATATACTGCACAAGTAATGTGTCCAAATAAGTGACAAAAGGTGAACAACTTTTCTACGTAGAATACGAATTATGTACGTAGAATACGCATTACGTACTTATAATGCTCATTGAGAATATATAATGCGTACTGCGGATATACAATACGTACTGTGCTTGCACAAAACGTACTGCGCAGGTACAATGCGTACTGTGCATGTACTTTCCGTACAGCGCATGTACAATGCGTACCGTGCATGTAGAATTCGTACTGCGCATGTACAATGCGTACTGTGCAACTATAATGCGTACTGCGCAAGTAGAATGTGTACTGAGCATGTAGAATGTGTACTGTGCATGTAGAATGCTTACTGCGCATATAGAATGCATACTGCACATGTAGAATGCGTGCTGCGCTTTTACAAATTGGCCGATCCAATCACCCACGCACCTTGCTCACCCTTATGCTCTAACCCACACACCTTGCGCATTCCTATGTTTCAACCCACGCACTCCTATACCTTACAGTATATGGGATAAATAGGCAAAACTAGGGGTGCGCAGTGGTGTGCAAAAGGTACGCAGGAGTGTGCAAAAGGTGCGCAGGGGTGTGGAAAAGGTGCGCAGGGTTGTGCAAAAGGTGTTGAGGGGTGTGCAAAAGGTGCACACCCAACCTGCACAGTTTGTGCCTGCGATAAGGGATAAAACTTGGAACCCACCAAATCTGGTCCTGCAGATGCTTGCTGCGTGCCACACCTCTAGTTAGAAAGCAATGAGATCATGATGTAAACCTTCTTCGTAGTATCCATATTTTAACAAGCTTTTATAAACTTCTAACATAGATTACAGCAATAACATTATGTGGGATTATTTAACAGAATTGAACAAGAAATTTTACTAGATGTGCTACTAAGTATGATGAAGAAAATGTTGTATATCCCAGGATAGAGCATCGTTTCGTCTGAACATCAGATGTCACCAAGTGCAGGATATCTAGACAGACTGAACAAAGGCAAGCATTGCATAGTTGGAAACTTCTTGCCAACGCAATCACGAATTTATGAATGGTTGAGTCTGGTTGACCCCATTCTTTAAATGTGGAAGTCACTGAAATGCAGAAAGTGCATTTATAAGTACATAGCCAGACGCGGTGTCGGTTGAATCGGTTTATAAAACCAAATATTATCAAGTGCTAAACGGCTCTAGTTGTGAGCTGTGAAATTTTTAAAATATCTAATATTGGGCAAGTTTGAATATTAGTAAATGAAGTATCATTGGAAGGGTCTTGGTATACCAAGAAATATTAAGGTAGTACTCAAGGATATCATAGTATGTCTCACGAGTTTGGGCCTTTCCTACTACTTGTATTTCGTCATCGTAGAACGAATAAATTATTCAAATGTATTCCTTTAAACTAAACATTTCAATTAATGTGAACCAATTGATTACACACATTTTTTACCTTTAGCGAGTTAGGATACTGGGATATTTCATTATATCTCATGGTTGAGTGTTTCCTCTGCGCCTACCTTCTGATTAATGAAATACAAGTGTATTTTTAGTTAATGGTATATTAAAATACATCAACATTAACATATATACCATTAACATACCCTAACTTTTATAATTCATATATCGCTAGTAGAGATTGCAATTTCCGAGAAAATTTCCCTAGCAACGGGAAACGAGAATTTCTCGAATAAAGGGTAAATATCCGGGTTTCCCGAAACGGGATATAACTCAGTAACCAAGAAGAAAAATTTAATTTATAATTCCAATTAACGATTTACAACACAAATGTGGAAATTTTGGGACACGTTGACATGTATCGATTTAAATATTCCAACGACTATTAAACATACGGATACGATTATTAACGGAACATGACAGTTTTATGATAAGTTTTATTAACTTTTATTAATATTGGCTACACGTAACACGTATAAGTTTTTTTGGAAAAACTATAAAATTTTAACAACTGTAGTTATAAATATATTTATAAATCAAGAATAATAATTTTTATATTAGAATATAATTCGTACAACAAAATGATTATTAAATTATTTAAGCAATGATTATTCCTCATTAGCACCAAAAATTTTTGCTGCTGCTCTTTGAATATCTGTATACTCGTTGATAAAAGAAATTTCTTCCAGCAAAATTGATTCACTGCTTTCGTTTTCAGATTCTTCATCTAAAATTATATAAATATCTTCATCCGAATTATCATCTATGTCATCCCCTATAGGTTTAAAATATAAAGAATTAAATGTTGTATTTATGAAAAATAATTGAACGTCTTACCCTGAGTATAGGTCAATGACCTTAGGGAAGTTGAACCTTCATTGTGCGAAATTGGTGCACTTACCCCATCTTCCAAATGGACGTTTGGTTCTGTCATTATGAAAAAATTATATTAGTAACAAGTTCAAAATAATTAATGAAAAAGTTATCTAATATTTAATTACGTAAACATTAACCAGAAGACTCTTTTTGAGAAGTTGAGTTGCGTTGGCGAAAAAATGATCTAAGGAAACAAAGGGTGTCCAATGTCGAATCATTTAATCTAGAGCGTATTTTAGTACAGATTTGTCCAGCAGAAGAAAATGAACGTTCTGGTTCAATAGAAGCCGGAGGTATAGTAACTAGCATTTTGTAAACAAACTCCAAGTGTTGACCTCTACCACCACCACTTAGCTCCTGCCGAATGATTGAAGTTATTGACTTATTTCCAATGTTTGAGGTTTTAGGAGTAGCATTGTATAGCTCGATACGTTGCGATAATAAATACTTAAGAGTTTCACACTTTGTACGATTAGGTTGTTCGTTCGCTTCATTTGACAATGTTATTTCATCTGGCTGTGTATGTTGGTCGCAATCGGTGTAACGTGTGTATAATTCTTTAACGGTATTAAGAATTGATAATTTTGACATTGTCCAGAAGTAATCCTGGTGTAACTTATATTGAGAATAAATGGTTATATTTCAAGAGTATAAAGTAAATTGGACGGGTTATTATTATATAAAAATAGCNTATATTGAGAATAAATGGTTATATTTCAAGAGTATAAAGTAAATTGGACGGGTTATTATTATATAAAAATAGCCATACCTGATCCTTAGGTGGAGTATGGAGGTACAGCAATAAGGAAGAAAGAATAGTACGTCGTTCTAATATTCTTCTTAACAAACTTGCGTGCAGTGTTATTGCGAGAGTGGAGTTATTTGATTTGACAGTGTCCAACATGAAGCTTAAAGCCGATCTGCCGTTAGGAGTGTTGCTTCTCTTCTACATATCTCTTCTAAAGTCAACTTTACAGGTTCTAAGCAGTCAATAATGTCCTCGATGCACTGTAATTCGGCATCAGAAATAGAAATATCTACATTAAGGTCTATCAAACCCTTCCGAATGAGGTTCTTAGTAAGAAAAATCTTTGTAACATTGTTACAAGACTACTCCACCTGTATCATAATATAAAATAAAAATTATAATCATAAATTTAGTAGTTGTACTCAAACAGCTTTTCATTAGATTTATACAAGATTTTTGTAGTTCAAATTATTAATGACCTTACCTTGTTTTGCTATCCATAAGGAGAGATAGTTCCTTATTGAACTCCAAACGTACATAGGGTTGCAATATTTCATCATTCTTGATTGGTGATCTTTTGAACATTAGGACAACTTTTCGAACTTTCAGAATTACTGGACCGTAAGAGGGATGAATCACATCTCCATTGCTACCTTCCGTTTCCAATTCAAACGAATCGTTATCATCATCACCATCGTAATCATTTTCTTGAATATCTATTTCCTCCGTAGGTGCAGTATCTTCTATAGTTGTTTGGTTCGGTTTTTTATATAACACGTCAAGAACTGCCAAGTGGAAAGCATGAGCAAAACATAGCTGATGATATGTGGGAGATAGTTTTTCTACTTTTCTAATTACTGCAATTTAATGATACAAAATCAACAAAATTAAAATACAGGGTGTTTTAAAAGTAGGCCCCGCTGTTTGAAAT
>NIPM01000630.1:45209-90697 GCA_002738285.1 Holacanthella duospinosa
TGCAGAAAACCGCCATCGGTATTCCATCCAAAGATGTCATTTTTGCTACTACCTCAGCTAGAGTTTTATCATTCGAATTAAAATCTAAAAGAAATTTAAATTTTTAAATAATTTTATTTAAAATTTGTTAATATTATTGGTTACTTGTGCTGCTATTGGTTGTCATATTGTGGTTTCTTTTAAGTCCATTGATTTTGTGTACAAGGTACAAATGACTGTGCAGACCTTTAGTGGATCCATTTTTTGTTTTCAACAACTTCTTACTTGTGCATAATTTGCATAAAGCTTCTAAGCCGTCTTGTCTTCTCAAGAAATGTTGCCATACTGGCGAGCCAGATGGAAAATCGGAGAATGGCAAAGATTCCATATTGTTGTTTTAAAAAAATTATTTAAAAATTTTTAAACTTAGGATTGTGAAGAACGATTTCCTATTATTACGTATTTAATTAATTTATTTAACTTTTTCCCGAACGGGAAACCTAGTGGTAACCTCGGGAAACCATTTCCCGAAATTCTCGAAATTTCTCGTTCTCAATTTCGAGACATGCAATCACTAATCGCTAGTAACATTATAAATCCTAATTGTTGGCGATATCTTATTCGATAAGAACCAAGACATTTCCAACGACACCATTATTTAATTGTCAAGCTAGATTAATAATTTAATTTTTGATGACGTTCAAATGTCACAAATCTGGTGAAAGATCATAATTAGAGATTTAATGTTATTTGGCTTTGGATAAGCATTCAAACTTTACAACAGTTAGGTATGTTCAAATAAATGACTTTTATAAAATTTCATGACATCCAGAGATTATGAATCGGGTCAGAGACCTCAACTATTGGTATATTCATATTTTGATTGAAATAAACTTTTCAACACTACCCACTTCACTTTATACAGCTTATTCAGATATTACATTTGGTGACCTCTGTATATCAAACGAAGCAATTGTCCCAACGTTGGACGCATTTCATCGACATAAGCACAATTAGGATGAGTTTTGATAAAATTTTCATCTTATTCTGTCAAATAACTGCATAGTATTATTGCTCCAGTCTAATTTCAAAATAGCGTAAACTCTCACTTTCTATAACTTGAATACACTCTATAAATTTGAGTTGCTCCACGTGACGCAAATTTTGCTCTTACATATACACAACTTTTTTAAACATTTAAATTGATTATCAATGGAAAGATTATCATTATTACACTAAATTTTTTAGAAAATTAAATTTTTTTATAAAATTTCACTAGATTGTCTAAATGGAATGAAAGTTAATTATACAGCTCATGTGAAATCGAATTGTTTCCATTTACAGGAGCATGTTTGTGATAGTGACACAGACTGCGAAGGTAAGGATTGAAAATATAAAATTATTCAATCTAATTTAAAAATTAAATGTTGATTTCAGATGGTTCTGATGAAAATGACAAAATATGTACAGGTATACTTAAACTAAGGATTTGAGAGTGAAGTAGTATACTTTCACTAAGACGTCGTTATTCAATTTATACTGTTTTACTATGTAGGAGTCATACCAACAATTGTAAACAAGGCAAACGGATATAGTTTTCCTAAGGGTGCTGACAATTATTTGGTCTGTGAAGTCACAATTCCCGTATATATTGCTTTACAAAAACGATTTCAACCACGTGTGAAATGGAGTTTCTCTGAAAATTTACATCAGGTAACTTTATCCACTCAATTCATAAAACTATTTAATTTCTTCAATTTTTTTTGTCTTTTTTTGAAGCAAATCTCACCTCGGTCCATTGCCATTAACAAATTGACATCACATACATTATCAAACCGTAGTATCATAGAAAGTCCAGAAAGTGATAAAATATTTTTCTTCGTTTACAAATTGATACTATTTGATGAATTTGAAGAGGGAGTATATACTTGTGAAGCTTATAACGAAATTGGATCTACTTACAAAGACTTTGATGTGAAAGTTGAATGTAAGTTAATTTGTTATAAAATTTCAAATTTGATGGAATTTTGCAGAAATTTGTTTGTTTTCATCAGCTTGCACTGATTCGTCACCACCTCGACCGTCACATCAAGGTAGACCGGTAGAAGAGGATGAGGGGATGCCTGAGACGATTGTTGATACAGATACTACTGACTATGAGTGCAGAAGAGCTGGAAAGTACTCTGATCCTGATAGTTGTTCAGTATTTCATGAATGTGTAGCAAGTGGTCCACGATTCATACATTACAAGTATAATTGTGGTCCAGGAACAGTATTTTGTCGTGACTCAGGACATTGTGGTTGGGAAAAGGATTGTCCATGTGTGGACAACCTATTTGACAATCTTATCAGCTCCTTCAAAAAACCAGCTAAAGTTGTCGGATACAATAAAAAAGTGAAACCTGAAAAAACACAGAATTCGCGTAAAATAGTTTTCTCGGGTGGACGCTGATTCATCGTCTGAAAATTCTAATTTATTTTATGTTATTCAACTTTTGTCGTAAATTTGGCAAAATTTGATTTAATCTTTAAAGTAAGTACAATTTTAACTTAAAAAAAAGACAAAATGTGGAGGTAAAGTTTAATTTTATTTGTTTCTATGGGGTCTACTTTTTCTGTCTAATTCTCTAATTTTAAGACTAATTCTCTTCTTGATTCAAATCAATTTTAAACTAATCTTCAATAAAATTGTCCACCAAAAAATTTCTTCTTACTTTAGATATTCTTTTTTTATCGAAAGGTGTTATCAAATTTTGAAATTAAACATTTATTATTTTTGCGCCAAATATAATTTAAATTTAGAATTACTTTTTTTAAATCCGAAAAAGTTATGAGATTTATGAAAAAGCTTTTACTATGCACCTTTTTTTTCTTACAAAATTCAGCAACAGCTTGTTTCATCTTACTAGTAAAAATGTAGCAAAATTTAAAAATGAAGAATAACTTTCTTATAGCAAATTCAAAAAATTAAGATTGAGAAATTATGATTAACCATGCACAATCTAATCACAATTAACCTTATTCAATTGTTGAATTGATGATAGCCAGTCGTTTGAAATTTTTACAAACTATAATTTCGTATTGTCAATTAAAAAGTTGCAACTATGTTCAGTAGCATGAAAATTCCAAATGGAATTACAGTTAGTTTTCCATCTACCCCACTTCAGGCTGCAATTATGTTAGGTAAAACGATTTCACAAAATTTCAGGTAGGCTTCCAACTACACAACTCAAGACTTTCAACATATTCAGCAAAAGTGTCCCATACTTCACTCAACCAGTCTCGCCAACCTCCGTGAGTTGTTTTATATTGTGCGCAGGTGTATGGGGACTACACCTTGGATTCTCTCCCGCACCAGCAACATTAAAGCTAGCTGAACTTCCAGTTCTGGTCACTTCTTCAAGTCAGAATATTTGTTTCAGACGAAGTTTCTGCGACGACGNGCTAGCTGAACTTCCAGTTCTGGTCACTTCTTCAAGTCAGAATATTTGTTTCAGACGAAGTTTCTGCGACGACGGAATAATTGATGCAGCATGGAGGAACTCGGAGCTAGATTGAGTTTCACCACTTCGCAATCAAAACTTTTCAAATTGATTTTCGATTAATTTTCATAATCAGCTAAGCAAAGCGGTTCACTGTGACACCAATGAAGTGTGAAAATTGAAAATGAAAACAAAATAGAGAAGTGAAATTTGCAAATCATCACTATGATAAATATTAAAAAGTATTTGAAAAGTTTAGAGTTTTCTACTAAAATTTGCAAACTTAGCAAATCTTCAAATCTTCTTGTAGATGTGGTAAGAGGTTCATCAAAATTTAAATTAAACCGATAAATGGGAACTGTCGTTTGGTTAAGCAATGTGCTGTGGTTACCGATTTTGGATCGGTGCCATTCTTTGAGCATTAGACTAACAATCTCACATTGCTACAAGAGCTGTTTCTGTTGGCTTTCCAGTCCATAAGCACTTTGACTAGGTCTGGAGCCAAACTGCCTGTGTCTTTGTGCTTAGGATCTGGCCTAACGCCATGCTATGCAAAGATGCTGATAAGGTTTTCCCAGCAGATTGGAAAAACTCTTGAGAAAGTATGTGGTTTATCTGACGACCAATCACCAAGAGAGAATATATAAGAGGGCCAATCACAAAGGGAGAAAAGATGGGAGTTGGAAATGTTAGATTGACAAATTAGAGAATATATAAAAGGACCAATCACGAAGAGAAAAAAGATAGGAGTTGGTAATGTTAGATTGACAAATTCCTCCCCAGTTGAAGGTCTCAACCTCTCTGAAGAGCTTTTCCTATCTATTACTATCTCTCATACACTGGAGGTCAGAATTTAGTACACATGAAGAAAGTATTAACTGCAAAAGCCATGCAGAAAAAATGAGAGGGAATTGAACAACCTATCTCATTCCTCTTTCTACATGTGTACTAAATTCTGACCTCCAGAGTATGTATTATGTGTTGCAAATACATTATGGATCGTATTTGACGGATCAATGTGGAGTTTTAACTAATAGATAGCGCAAGAAATAGGAAACGAAAAATTTGAAGATGATCCATATCTGTCAACTCTGACCTAGTTTTCGCAACGTTTTCGCGAGAATCTAATTTCTTTGTGGGGATTTACATATACATTATTTTTAAAACTACTGGATAGATCGGAATAGGTTTTTATTACAAGAAAGCGAATACATCAAGCCCTTTCACACGTACGCTTCGCATTGTACAGCGCAGTTGATGTTGACATGTGCAGTAAGCATATGACATGCGCAATAAACAATTACATGCGCATTGCCCACTGCCTTGGCTATCGCTCGCCGCCGAAACGCTCTCTCTACATCCTCAACGCACTTCCTACACCCCTATCACAATCCCTACCGCCCCTATGCACTCCCTACCCCCAAACCACCCTACAAGCCCCTAACCGCTCTCTGCGCCTCAATGCACACTCTACCACTCCAAGGGAATCCATACCGCCCCTTTGCACTTCCTTCCGCTCAACGTACTCCCTAGCGCTCCAATGCTGTTCCTAACGTCCAGCCGCCCTCCCTACAGCCTCAACGTATTTTTATCAATACAGTGTATTCCTTACCGCCCAGATGCCCTTCCTATTGATTCAATACACTCCCAACCGCCCCAACCTAATCCCTAATGCCCTACCGCCCCAAAGCACTCCTACTATTCCAGCACATTCCTTACCGCCGATTCTTCCACCCAACCGCCTTCCCTACCTTTCTCTTTATCGTCCCAAGCTACTCCCTAAACCCCAAAAACCCTCACTAGCACCCTAACTTCCTACCGCCGAACCGCACTCCCTACCGCCACAACGTCCTCCTTACCACCTCAGCTCGCTTCCTACCTTGCCTAGGCAATCCCTACCGTGCCAATGCACTCCCTACCGCCCAATGCACTCCTTACCGTCCAATAAGCACTGTCTACCACACTACCTACCGCCAAACCGCCCTTCCTACCGCCAATCTTTTTTTCTATCGACCAATTGTCCTTAATTATTGTGAACCTTGGCTCAGTTACTTAATATGACTGTAGTTCAAATACATTGGTGTCCAGTGGATTTACCACTGCAGCTACTTCAGGTATTTATGGTTTATGGTAGCAAGCAACTCAGCATCTAAGTGTTGTTGTTTGCAAGAAGCATTAAGGTTGTACAGCTTTTTACCCATGAACTGCGTGAGAAGTAGGAGAGCATTATAATAGTGTTGTTTGTATGGCTCTAAGTCAGTTCTTCAACAAAAATTTATCGATCGGTTGAATTTGTATAGATTGTGTAAATAAAATCCGAGATATCGAATCAATGGATTTATAAACAACGCTATGGCTTCGATGATTACAGGTTCATGGGTACGATTCAGTTTATGCAATGGTATTTACGAACAACAATCAGCTTGATATTCATGGCTATAGATACAGTGACTTTGTTACGTTGTATATTTTTTACGATTGGAACTCCAGATAATTTTTGTGATTACAGATTTACCTGTCTTGATTCGGTTTATACAAAGTTTTGCAAACTACACTTAGTACAGTGTCGATATACCAAAATTGGTTCTGTTTACTTAAATTTTATCGCTGCTCACAACTGACGCATCAACTACAGCATCAACAGATCAAGTATCTCCTTGTTCTACGGTGGCGGTCCTACGCTTGGAAAAGTTTATTTTTTACTAATAATTTGTTTGGGAAAATCATCATTGCTTATTTGAGAAGAAATTGCTTGTTAGAAGTATAGGATTATTGCTTCGGTTTCGTTGAATTTTAACCTTATTGTTTTGCAAACACATTATTGTAATGTTTTGTCTACTTGTCCCTTCATCCGTTCCTAAGTTCATCTGTTTTAATTTATCAGTTATTTGTCTGCCCGTCAGTTATCCGTTTGTCCGTCTGTCCGTGTGTTAGTCTGTCACTCAGTCCGAACTCTATTCATGAGAAATAAATTTATGCATTTATGGACTTTTGATTTCATTTCACTGAAATATATGACTAACCTCTTTATGACGGTTTATTTGTGCATATTTTCAATAGACGGGTTCTTCTGGAACAATGTGTTCATTTAATAACATTTTTGCCTTTTTCTAATTGGACATGCCCTTGGATCGACTTAAATTTTTTACTCCAAATTTGGGGAAACTGTAATTACCTGCACTCTTATTTAATTGAATTTTGGAGAATTACATGCTAGTTTTGAGTTTTCCAGGAAACTTTATCTTATTTGAACTTCTAATTTGCCAATAATTTAAAGATATTAAATTATCTAATATTTTATTTTTCAACTCAGCAGTTAGAAGCGTTCCATACAAAATTCTACAATGATAATTCTATAAAATTGTCTAGCTTGAAATTCGGTTTTGATTCATCTGAACTCAGATGATACATTTGAGCCAACAAAGGTGGCAATTATTATTTGTGGACATGTGTCTGATTTGTGAGAAAAAAGCGGAATATGAGTTTCTTATTAGCTCTTATTTCAGATTAAATAATGAGAAATATGACTACCGCATAAACGTGATAGAGTATAATATTACCCATAAAATACGTTTCCATTTGTAGAACATTAAATTTGGAGATAATGTCTTTAGAATTGAAGGTTTTATGAGTTATCTATAATTTCAGTACCACATTGTTATACCTTTAGCATTGTTTAGGACCTTAGTATATTGTTAGTAGAGTGCAATTACAACTTTGCAAATACACCAGCAAATGGTAAAATTCCAGGAAACTGACAAAGTTACTTATTAGAATAAAAACTTTATATAAGTGTTCCTACAAGTGCGATAAATGATAATATTTCCTAGCAACTGTTGATCAGTACATCCTAAGGGAAAGTATGTGCAAATAAAGTATTACGTATTATCACAAAACTGGTTGTTTTGATAAGTTTTATTGATTTCTGGTACTGGCTAGCAACACTCTGCCATATAAGGCACAAATGTCACAAAACCTGTATTTGTTCAGCAATTGAACGCTAAATAATTTGATATCATAAAGATGGTCATTTTCCTGATAGTTTTCTGGTTCGTTTCATAAATATTTTTATGTATAAATACAACTGAAATGAAAGTTGCTATTGTAGAGTGGTGATAAATATAGAAAAATTCTGTTCACAGAATAACAATATGCAAAGCCACTCAAATTCTATAAGACTCCAGAAATGGGTTTTGCTTAGATTAATGAACAAATGAACGAAGGGTCCGATAATGATGTTTCCGTGGTGGTTACAAGCATCACATAATAACACTAATTTGCAATGATTTGTGTAAAATTTTGCCAGGGTAATTGTTACATAATTCGTAAGGGTTAAAACATTATAAGTCCGATCTAGGTTTTCGTGAAGCGACAATATTTAACTCATAACAGTAAGTGTAAAGATTAGATATAGTAATGCATCCTTCGTTATATAAGTTTTACCTTCTGCTTTATCTCTTTGAGCAATTTCGTCCAATTCAGTCGATAATTGATTGAGTCTACTTTTATCATTTTTATGTGTTGCAAACGCATTATGGGAATGTCGTGTCTATTCGTCCATCCGTCTGTACGCCTCATAACTCCAGATCGACTGAACGGATTTAAGTGAAGATTTCAAAAATTGATAGCTCATTCATCAAGACCGGACGTGTTTGAAGATGAGCAATGTCTTTGATTTCTGACGTGGGAGTTGGTGAATTTTGTAAAGTCGATTTTTCTCTTATGGGAGTTTATATGTGATAATACACAAATGACAATATATGGGACACTAAATGTTAAATGAAATAATGATTTTGAAAGGTATAGAGTAGATCCGAATGTGGCTTTCACTAGCCGATAGCGCGCACATCAAGCTCTTGAACTTGATCACTGGACGCTTAGATTTTCAGTGCATTGTGTGTGCCCAGTGTCCCTAAAATGCGCAGTAGACGTTGATATGCGTAATACCTCTACGCAATGGACGGTCGTAAGCAGTGTACATTATAAGTGAAATATTGACATTTATTTTCGTTTGGGTATTGCGCCTTGTAGTTGTGCATTGCACATGGGCAGTGGAAGATAATGTGCGTAGTAAGCATTGATGGTGCGTAATGGATATTTTTATGTATAGCATGCTTGTATCTACTTGTAAGGTGGTTTACATTACGCACTAGGTATTGTTTGTGCGCAGTATGCAGTGGTCTTGCGCAGTGCTCATTGTACGTGTGTAGTTTGGTAAGACTTATGTCTTAATGACATAGACGTATGTCTTCTGTTTGTGAAATATCCCTCCGTAGTGGTTGTTGACATGCCCAANTTATGTCTTAATGACATAGACGTATGTCTTCTGTTTGTGAAATATCCCTCCGTAGTGGTTGTTGACATGCCCACTCCGTATTGTACATACAGTGTTAGCTTATAAGCGCAATAAGTACTGTACATGTGCAGTAGGTGTTTGTTTATGAAGTACGCATTGCACTTGCGCAGTGACACTNAAGCGCAATAAGTACTGTACATGTGCAGTAGGTGTTTGTTTATGAAGTACGCATTGCACTTGCGCAGTGACACTCTACATGCACAGAATGCATTGAAAGTGCGCTTTGTACACTTATATGCCCAGTACATATTGTACGTGGACACTGGACATTTATATGACCGAACATCAAATCTGGCGACAGATATTTATATAAATATAGAATATATAAATATATGCCATGTTTTTACTTTTTGCGTTATCATAAGGTTCACTTTGTGTAAACCATTATTTGAAATCAATATATATTTTCTGCTTTCGTACTTCGAATAATTTTTCTAACCTTGTTCTGAAACTGTTTCATGCAATTTCTGTTCGTAATTGAAAACAAAAGTTACTTGAATTCTCCACTTTCGCTTTCTGTTTTGCTTTGAGAAGTCGAACTTGTATTACTTTTAAACAAAATAATGCGAAATGGGAAAGATAATGAAAAAAAAAGTATAAAATGATTAATCATAAAAAATTTTCTTTAAAGAATCACCTGACAACTTAAAGACAATGCAACCTAGACGCAAATAAAAAACATAAACTTATTTTCTGTGCTTATTCTTAAAAATTCTTTTAGTAGAAAGCTAGAGAAACGTAAATCACAAATTTGGCATTAGACGAGCAGACGGACAAGAGACACAGCAGACATACATCATTGATTACAACTCCCTCTAACTACCATAGTAGTGCGGGTACTAATATACCTCTTATCTATAACTTATAAATGAATTCTAAAACAACTCCACAGACAGACTAAGCTACTTACAGTTTCTTACTAAGCTCTTTATTTAGTAATAATTGTATAAAGAAATCACTCTAGGAAATAATTTTTTAGGAAAATGGCCATTGTTTTCCATACGATTCCCTTTACATACATCGATTTTAGTCATTTTAATCTGGTAATGACGCCAGCTTGGTTGCTATGGTGCATACTTTACTTTCTCGATTGTGTCGTTCTGGCACAAAAAANTCTGGTAATGACGCCAGCTTGGTTGCTATGGTGCATACTTTACTTTCTCGATTGTGTCGTTCTGGCACAAAAATTTTTAAGTTCTTTTTTTCAACTTTCATCCATTTTCCGTTTATTCACCAGCTTACCCTACTTTATCATACTTACAATAATTTCTCAGTTTTATATTTCTTCCATTGCAGTCTCCGTTTTAGCAACTTTCTCCACCTTTCACTATTTCACTATTTTCTCATCTATTCTTATATTTTTCAATCTACAGATTGTTTTGCTTATATTCACAACCTTCAACCGTGTTGCTTTTCATCGCAACGTTCTTTTAATTTCAATTTCCATCTTAGAATTTAAAAAAAAAATTTTTTTTTAATCTCTTGATTCCCATTCTGTTTGATATTGCTAACGGTTGCTACAGACGTTTTTACAGAAACGCATAAAAGTTTTCTACCTATTTACAAACATACTATTATAACTAAAGAGTAAATTGTAATATTCCAAACTGATGTTTTTTTACAACCAAATGGTTTTTCTTGAATTATGGTTAAGATAGCATCAGGAGTAAAGCGGAAGTGAGCATTTTGGAAATTCAAAAGTAAAAAAAAAAATGTTTAGCTCTATTGGTGACCTTTTTTAAAATCTGTTTGATGCACTTGACCAGTTAGAAAATTCGTGTTAAAATGATTGATAGAGTGACATTAATAGNTCTGGTAATGACGCCAGCTTGGTTGCTATGGTGCATACTTTACTTTCTCGATTGTGTCGTTCTGGCACAAAAAATTTTAAGTTCTTTTTTTCATCTTTCCTCCATTTTCCGTTTATTCACCAGCTTACCCTACTTTATCCTACTTACAATAATTTTTCAGTTTTATATTTCTTCCATTGCAGTCTCCGTTTTAGCAACTTTCTCCACCTTTCACTGTTTCACTATTTTCTCATCTATTCTTATATTTTTCAATCTACAGATTGTTTTGCTTATATTCACAACCTTCAACCGTGTTGCTTTTCATCGCAACGTTCTTTTAATTTCAATTTCCATCTTAGAATTTAAAAAAAAAATTTTTTTTTAATCTCTTGATTCCCATTCTGTTTGATATTGCTAACGGTTGCTACAGACGTTTTTACAGAAACGCATAAAAGTTTTCTACCTATTTACAAACATACTATTATAACTAAAGAGTAAATTGTAATATTCCAAACTGATGTTTTTTTACAACCAAATGGTTTTCCTTGAATTATGGTTAAGATAGCATCAGGAGTAAAGCGGAAGTGAGCATTTTGGAAATCCAAAAGTAAAAAGAAGAATGTTTAGCTCTATTGGTGACCTATTTTAAAATCTGTTTGATGCACTTGACCAGTTAGAAAATTCGTGTTAAAATGATTGATAGAGTGACATTAATAGGTTTCTTAAAAGCATGACGCTATAGTACGGGTAGGTAAAGAATTTCATTCTTGTGTATGCACATATGACGTCATATTTGACGACTATGACTCGTATGTTTGGTATTATTAGGACACTTATCAGGTTCTCTCAGTTTCCGTTTGATAGGGATTTTTAGTAAGTATATTGATGAGGCATTGTGTATGACGTGACGGCGCCCATACAAATTTCACAGAATAAATGAATACTAACCACCTGAAATCTGACGGGACTATTTCCGTTCTTATGCTACACACTATACACTTTTTTTTTGTTCTTCTAAAAGGGGAAAAACGGAGTCACACCCTGCAAACAATAGAATCTACCAGAGAACACATTTTGCACATGTTACACTAATAACTACTTCCCCACCCTTAGGCCATGGAGCAACAGTTCCAACCAACCCGGCACATTGCACTTTCTCAAAAGATAGAAAAAGAACTTCAGTTAAGGTTTATCATCAGGCTAAGACGCATCTTTACGCAAAATACCATCTTTAGAACCAATTTGTGTATTCTTCTTTATAAAATTTATTTTCTTTTATATAAAGAATTTGGACGAATTCAAGCAAGTCAATAGTACTCAATTGACATAGAATAAACATCGGGCACTTTAAAACATTAACTACTACAGTACTTAAATATAATTTATTGACAATTTTTTTTGTACAATTCTGTTAGGTTGTTAATATTCTAATAATACTTTTGATTGATTGTTGTTGCTAATTTTTTATTCATCGGATGTTATTCAACTACTGGATTTTATAAAATTTTGAGGTAAGTATTTTGTTATTAATTCCTTTTCTTAACGTTTCTGTGGGAAGAAATTTAGCTCAAAAAGAGGCTATTGACATAAGCGGATGTCGGCGTTTTGTGGCTTCAGTAAAAATTGACCAATAAAACACGCATCCTCTTATAACAATAACAAATTTTGTCAATATTAGTTAATTTTTTGGAATCTCATTTCCGTTTTGAATTAATAGTAAATAAAACTATAGGAAAATTATGTTTACAGAATATATAGATTTTTATTAAACTTAATGAAACCTGTATGGTTTTGTATAATATTTACATTATATTTCTATTTACTTAAAATTTTTCTTATAGTTATTGATATATCGGAGAGTCAGACTAACTTTATATTATACAAAATTGAAGTTTTTAGAATTTGGTATCAAAATAATTATATGAAAAAGTATTGGGGCAAATGTAATCTACAACAAAAAATTCTCCTTTCCACTCAGGATATTATAAAAATTGGTTGTTTGCATTGATATCACACAGTTTCCAGTATTTGTAATCTTTTTATGTATTATCAGTCGAACAATGTACAATTCCATACCTATTGCTCTAATACTATACTAGTAATATTATTATGAATTATTCGTAAAAATATATTTCTCAGTATAACCAAGAAGCATAATACAGTGTTAACCAAAATCTTTTACCTACCGTCGTAACCTTTTTTATTTTAATATAATGATTTGTAAGTTTCAGACATTGCTTAAAATATTGATGCCGTTTAGAAAATAAAGTCCTATTCTTGAGCTAATTTAGCAATATGGAATTTTTAGTTAATAAATAATATACTTCGTGAAATCATTGTTTGAAAATCATGCTACTACGACAAAAACGTAAATTTTTGTGGATAATTATGTAACATACAAACAAGCAAAATGTAAAAAGAATATTACACACTTAGCTACTAGTAAGGAGGGTCTGCATGATTGAGCCAAATGTTTGCAAAAAAACTTTCAAAACCATCCTGATCAATGTTATAAAGCACCATGTTTTGATTTGATCTTTGGTTTAACCTCCTAGAGTCACTAAATTCAACGTGATCTCAAAGAGAATTTGCCCAATTTGCTTCAAAATGTAATCAATACTATCAAAAATTAGCTTTAAATTGATGATTTGTTTTCTTCATCTTATGTTTTACTTCCAAAGGTCACTAAATGTGAGTTCAAATAAGTAATCCTTTGAGTTTATGCAAAAGTTCAATGTAAGGAAAATGCTTCATTTATACCTTATTCAATACAGTACTAGCTGCAACTAAACTGGGTCCAAATCCTTAATCCTTGGGACCCAGTTTTACATCACATATTAAATTTAGTGACCTCTGTATGGCAAAACAAAGGTCAATAATGAAACACGATCCATTTAAACATCATTCACAATGGTTTTAACTATCTTCTTGCAGAATTTTTTGTCATATCTGACGCATCCTCATTTTGTCAACGTTAAGTGTGATAGGTCCTTTTGACATAAGCTAGTGAAATTTTGCAATACTAAGGTGTTCATTTTATAGGCTATTGCACTTGAAGAGATTAGTTTTATTTAACATATTAGTACTAAATTTCTTGTTAAAAAATTTTTGATTTGTCATTCTTCTTTAGTGATGGCGTCATAAATTAAGGAATGCCTGTACACGAACTAACGAGATTTTGCATTACGCATAGTGAACAAAACTCAATTGAGTTTAAGAGCATTATGAGTCAGAAATTTAGCCTTGTGTACTAATACAACTTGCCTATTCAAAAAGTCACTACAGTTCTAAAGCTCACCTCTTCATCATTTTAGTTCTTAAAATTCTAGTAGAATATTATTCATTGTCAAGAGACATGGGTTCCTTTTCATTTTGAATTATAGTGGCAGAAAACAGAATTTTGGATATCTAAGGGATGATATATGTAAGTTCAATTACTTCAAAAAAATAGAGTATACGCCAAATATAAAACAGAAGGTTATTTTAGAAGCAATTGCAACATGGTACAGATAAGTTTAGATGTAACTTTTTTGCAAACTACACAGTTTCCTTTAATTTTTTTTTAATTTTCCGTATTTAGAGCTGTTTTTCTTTAATTTTCGTAATTACTAATAAACTTAATAGTATGTGTTTTCAAGTAGTTTGAATGTTAAGTCGTAAAGATTACATATGACTATCTTTGGGTATTTGTAAGGAGTTTACTTCCTATTCTGTTTTTTATTAGTTTTTCGTTTTTAAATTTTTTAGATATTTTTTCCCCTTTTTTCTTAGTCACTTGGGAGTTAAAAGATATCAAATTGTGCCAAAATCGCAAATAACTAGAATTTTAGATATAGATATGATACTTTCTATAATTACCAAGGGTTTCAATCTATGAGGTAGTCTACAAGTAGCAACAATTTACCAACAATGGAACAGTTTATTTATAAAAATTGTTTTTAATTTCTTGACATCAATTTTTTTACTTTTAGTTATGTTAGTATATTTTGTACGCATATTTTCAATAATATTTTTTTTTAATTATTGATTACAGATGGGTTTAATCCGAAGAAATTGTATTCTATAGCAAGTTTGTCAAGATTNTTATGTTAGTATATTTTGTACGCATATTTTCAATAATATTTTTTTTTAATTATTGATTACAGATGGGTTTAATCAGAAGAAATTGTATTCTATAGCAAGTTTGTCAAGATTTTTTTTCTTCTTCAAAACCTACTGAGACATTAATAACGATTCAAAAGACACGATGCGTTCTTCCCACAATGCAATGCGTGTAAAAATTTCTAAATTTGCCCCAGGGTATCTCCGAACCCTCTTGATCTCTACAGGATTCCTGATCTTCTGCTCCATTTGGACTAAGTTTCCAGAAGCAGATGCAGGTGAGTCATCATCTTCTTTTTCTATTAAGAAAACATCTTATTACACACCTGTCTCTTCCTTTTTATCATTCTGTCTACCCCCCAATCTCAAGATACTACTCAAATGCACACAAAAAACAATAGTCAAAATCTCTAAAAATAGCTCAGAGTATTCATCAATGTAAATTTTCATGATGTAAGGATACAATTGATTACAAGTTGGTCAACCTTGTGTTTTTTCAATTGCATTGCAAGGAAATATGTCTAAATATATAATAAATTTATGTCGAAATGCCTTTCTCCATCAAAAGTTGCACAAGATTTTAACACTACAACCTCTGAACAATTGATTTAGGAGTGATTATTTATATTGTTAAAAATTGTTGATCTACTGGGTGTTTTATAATGTTTTGGCAACTGGAAAGGAATGTTCCAGTTTAATTTGTTTGAAGTTCTTTTAAATAAAATTTTAGCTCAGCATAATTATTTTAAAAGTAACCTAATTTGATATCTTTACATTTGCACACATAATACATAGTATATGCAATATATATTTATTATATAAATTTTATAATAGATGGAAAACTTATTATAAAATTTATAATACTGTCAAAAAAAATCTCAAAATTTGAAATCCTTTTATGTCTCATTCAAATGAATCCATTCATTTAAAATTTATTTAAATAAGATTTACTTGTGAATTTTAAGTGATTTGTAATTCACATTACGGCATTAGTAAATACACATAAGGGAGTCTAATGTATGACTTTTTATTTTTTTATGTCACGCGAAATTCGACTCATGAAGAAATATTTTTTCTAATGAGACATCTGAGTAGTTCTAACTCACCAAAAATCCACTTAAGTCAATATGTTAGAAGGGAGCATTTTTTGAGTAGTTTTATGTGATCTTTTCCGAAAAATTAGACACTCAGAAAAAAAAAGTACTTTTTCCTTTTTTCTCGAAAAAACACGTTTAGTAGAAAGTTGTAGTAACCCTCTGTCCGTTGAGAAAAATCTCTTGCATTATTACACTCCCTAAGACTTATTTTTTTGTATAAGGCCTTTTAAAATTCTACAAGGGACTTTTTGACCCTTCTTCCCCTTCTCGCTCACCAGGCTTAAATTACTTTTCTACATGAATCGGTAGCTCCTTCTGGAAAAAAAAATCTTTTTTTTTATGTATATACATCCTATTTTTCTAAGGATTCATTACTGTACACATATTGTCTGACAAAGATGAGTCGGGTGAAATGTGTCAATATACCTTTTTTTTGTGTTCTTTTAGTTTTCTAAATTTCGAAAAAACTATCAGTTTCATTTTTGTTTTTACAAACCTTCTAATTTTGTATTTAGTTGGGGTAGTGTTAATTATAGGACACCCTTTATAATATAAGGTTAGACAGTTTTTATACCTTATACTTAGCGGGACTAGTAGGTGTGATTTAAACATTTTTTATTACAGTTTATACAAGATATTGATAAATTTTTTGCAAAGATATTTTTATAGAAAAAATAAGTTGCTTTTTTTTTCAAACTTTATACTAAAAAGGGTGTGTAGAAGAAATGAAGGGAGTTGCCTGAGGGAAGGGATTATAAAAAAAAGTTCTAAATGAAAGGATGTAGTACTTGGCAGTCCTTGAGACAGGTCAATCCTTTGTCTCCTTGTCATAGAAACATATGTGGTTTTTTTTTGTACATTGGAGGTTCCATATTTTTATGAGAATGGTTCCTCCAAACTGTCTCAGGGTCATAAAGTACCTTTGAGTAGGAACTAGAGAGTTAGCTAGAAAAGGAAGCGTAAAAATTTAAAGTTGGTTGAGTCGGGTGTTGTTAAAACTAAAGCAAGTCACATAGTGAGTCTGAGGAGAGGTTTTTGTTCCAAAGGATGCTTTTAGATAACAATCTCTTTTTAAGATTTTTTCTCAAGAAAAAATCGTGATTCATAGAATCGCTGCTTCTTCAGGGTTAATATTTTAAGGTACCTATGGAATGGAAAGTGCACGAAATGAACAATTTCTCATTGTTGCTATATATTAAAGTTTATTGCTCTCCATCCGATCATTTTTAAACCATGAAATAAAAATTCGGTTTTTATATATAAAAAATGAAGTTTTTGTATCTAAATATAAATTTTGTTTCTAAACATTTCATAATAATATTACAACCAATTACTCATTTGACCTCAGGTTCAAAAATCTGGACTTACCAATCATAAATTTACAAACCAATCTCACAGTCTAGTCGATGTGACATTTGTACACACACATTTTTACCACATGCTATACTAATTTAAAACTAATTTTATATACTAGTTTGATTAGTTTATTTTGTTTCACACGCATGTTTTTTGTACAACTATTGATAAAATTGTTGAAATTGTAAAAAAAATAGTAACCTGATAGAAACCGCGAACTACAAGGGCTATGACACTGGATGCGTTATTATAACGAACGCCGATGAACAAAATCTAAAGAAATTAAAAAAAAAGTAGTAAAAATAAGGAACAATACTTAAGTAGAATCTCTAAATAGCAACTTTCTTTTGGATTTTTAAGATTAGANAAAAAATAGTAACCTGATAGAAACCGCGAACTACAAGGGCTATGACACTGGATGCGTTATTATAACGAACGCCGGTGAACAAAATCTAAAGAAATTAAAAAAAAAAGTAGTAAAAATAAGGAACAATACTTAGGTAGAATCTCTAAATAGCAACTTTCTTTTGGATTTTTAAGATTAAATATTACAGTTGTTTCTTATGAGCAACTAAACCGATAAAATTAATTCTAAATATGAAATTTGGATAGAGATAGAAGTGTCTAAATCTTGCATTTTGTTCTAAAAATTCTTAAAGTACGTTATCCCTGTTTCGTAAGAGATATCGTGGATAATCTGTCTATAAAATTTTTTCTAAATAGCGATGTTAGGTAAAAATTAGTTGCTTGAACTCTTGCACATTTAGTGTAACAGAGTTGCATTGATTCTATCTTTAGTGGTACCTAATAGTTTTCTTAGTATTCTATTTCAAAGTCGCTTGGTATCAAAAGTTAAATTTATGAATGAATATTCACTTGTCCACTAACACAATCAAAAAGATAGAGTAATTTCTTAAGACGAATTCTATTAATAGTGTGAATTAGTCACAACTTAAGATAACTAACAACTATGTAGCAAATTATTTGCAAATTGTGGTTATGATGAGTCAAATCATATGGCACCAGTGACTAGCGTCAATTATCTTAAATTTGCATTCTGACGTCTTACCTACATACGGATAAAAGACTATCACAAACTTGTTCAACCATACTGTTGAAACTTAGTCATATTAAATTATGTTTTTTTTTAAGAAAAGAAATTTTTTTGAAAATTTATAAATTAGACATAAAAATGATACTTTGGAATAACTTGACATATTTTACATTTTTTTATGTATAAAATTATGAAACTAAATCACACTAGTTTATAATATTATCAAGTTACATACTTTACAACCACTAACATGATATACACAAAAATGTCTAATATACACAACTATATTTTCTAAATTCAACTGAATCTATCTTATCTCTCATAACCCCATGATAAAAACCAACTTTGCTTGTAACTTGTGAAATAAAACTCAAATAAAGTTATGTTCTTGTGACATTACGAGTATATATGTCAATATTAGTTATGGAAAAAAAAATTTTTTTTTATAAAAATTCGATAGCTGAAAAAAAAAATTTTTTTTTTGGAATGTAGTTAATCCAATTTTGTTATAGTGTTTGAGTACTTTATGATGATCCTGGATTTGACTTCACTTCGGGATAAGATTTTCTGGTTCAGTGAAATATGGACAATTTCTCACTCTAGAGAGACAGAAATTTCTACCATATATGTACATCTTGTTTCGACTTATCCAATTTCAAAAAAAAAGTACAACTAGTATATTGTATCATAAAAAAGTTGTTGTCACTTCATATTTTCGGTTACATTACGCCTGATTTGCTTTTTTTGATTGGTTTCCCTGGGGAATCATTATTCCTCCTGAGAAAATCTACCAAATTACGAACATATCGACAATTTTTTCAACTGTAACTAAACTTTGTATCTAATAACAAAAGAAAACCATAAACTCCGAACATTGTAAGCTGGTGACAAGGAGAAAAATGATATAGTAAAAGGTGACGAAGAAAATCATTTCCTGAGACAAATCTCATAGTTTCTATTTGACAATTCAATTTCAATTCCAACCAACCAATCAGGTGTCACTAAACCTTCCTTACCTATACTTTACGTATCATTTTTCATACTATGCTCCTTGGATTTATATAATATGAAATATGAAACTCAATATTTCATTCTAAAGTTCGTCGGTTTAGAAAATAATTTTTATATGAATTTTATTGGATACATAAATTCATGTAAATTTGTTTATGTATTGTTTACACAAGACATAAAAATTTGATAACAAGTGACCCGATAAGTTCAACTGAACTAATTTTATGTTGATTAAATTCAAAATTTTTAGTTTAAGTATTATCACCATCAATTGTAGTACTCTGAACAAATTTTATATCCATTTATTACAAATTTAAAACTAGTATTTGTATTTTACTAAAAGAACTTATAAAAAGTAGAAATTTGAGTTAATCATGACTATGCTAATTATAAAAAAAATAATATAACAATAATATTAAATACATGAATTTTAAAATATTATGTACAATTCTCAAACCACATTTACTGTATAGTAAGTTGTATTGTTTTATTTTCCATGCTTTAATTTTCCACTTTAACCTTAAGTTGAAATGAAGGGGAGTATAAAAAAATTGAATTTTGTTTGTTATTCGGTCATTGACTCTCTGGAGTGTCCGAGAAGTTCATATCTAGTGCTTATCAACGGCACCTTAACAATACAAGAAGAAAAAAAATTTTATGCGTCTTCAACATTTTGAAGCTGTTGCATTGTTGTATAGACTACAATCGTAAAAACTTAAACATTTCCTCAGGCTGTTTACGGGTTCGTTGTTTTTAAATTAGTTTTATAACTGAAATTTACTGGATTATACTACTGGTGAAAATTGCAGTTATTCATAATGAAAATTCATTATAATAATTATAATTATTGCAGGTATACTAATCTACTCTTCAAGTATTGTTCATAGTGTATATACACACTTATTTTATACAAATGTATAATAGAATGATATCATTTAAACCTTAAGTGTATTTCATGATTACACAGTATAAAACTGTTAAACGCTAAATTTGAGACTAATTGTGCTAATACAATTTTGCCGACTATGCTATACATTACTTCTTGTGCTATCCATACCAATTTTTTGATACCATTGCTCTAGTTTTTTTTTGATAGGATTTATAAATGAAGTATATAAATAATGGTTGTTTGTATATGTCAAGTTCTAACAAAAAAATTTTTTCCCGCATGTATGTCTATATCCTCAAGAGCGTACGTTTTTGACATGTCAAAAAATCGCGTTGGAGATTCAACGTGACCTGAAATAAACATGAAGTAGATTATAAATGTGTTCTATAGTCGGATGATTAGGTTTCACATTACAAGTCAAGAAAAACACCAACAAAGAAATTTGATCAGCTTTTGTTCTCCACAGATTTAAACTGTAGTAACAGTGAAACCAGATTATAAAAACTGTAATATAAACTACCGCTAACAATAAACTAAGCGACAGTAGCTCACCAATTAAAATTTTGCCAAATTTTCAATTTAATTTATAATATTTTTGTTACATTTGTAAGTTTTCTAACTAGCTTGACGGCACATATTCGATGAGTTATATGGAATAACTGCAATTTGAAATAATAGAATATTGGTATTGTCAACAATAAAAGCAAAATATAAAACTTTTATTATAAGGTTGTTTAAATTTTACAAAAGAGTTTACCTGTAGGAGATTAAGTGATAATTTAAAATTGATTACTATAGTTACAAAAACTTATATAATTAAGTTCTATTAAGTTTTTATTAAGTTTACGACAGATTAGCCAGATTAATAAATATTGTATAGCCAACTGTTTATAATTATATAAGATTTGTTTTGATGTTTTTGCTATTTGTTTTTCATTGGTTGAAATTCTTTTCTTTGTACTTTTTTTTATTTCCGTTTGTTATCGAATGTTCAGTCAATATGCTAAAAATTGATTGAATTTTGTTTGTCGTTTGTGCTACAAAGCAATAGGTTGCTTTTTATAGATACAGTAGATATTAAGAGAGAAAAAGTTCTCTTTTCTTGACAGAATGGATTTTTGAATAGAGTATTTTCCGACGCTTTTAGACCACATATTGCTTTTTAAACATATTTCTGTATTTCCATTAAAGGATTTCTGTTTTCTTAGGAACACGAGCTTTTGTGGTGTAAATTTTCATTAAGTCAATTTTTTGTTTATTTAGCAGATTCTCTAGTCTTGGGGTGAAAATGCATTTTTTTTACCCATTATTAAACGTCTGTACCAGAATCGATCGTATTTGATTAGAAAGTAAACACATTTAGCAATGCAAATTAGGATAGCGATGCTTAGGGTAGAATTATTGTGTTAGATGATATAACTAAAAGTCCGAAGTGAATAACTTTGTGCTAAAATGTGATTGAATCGGACAAAAATAGTCAAATTTGATGCCATTATTTGTAAAGCGGTTGAACATATAGATGAAACAACACAAATAAGTTATTTAATATAGTTAAGTAATCTCTATTTAGCAAAGTGATTTTTTCATTAATTTTTCTAAGAATATATTTTAAATTTATAAATATTTTTGGTTAAAATATAGAAAGTAAGCTATACCAGACTCTGGGTATTTTGTATTACATTATACAAAAAAAATGTTGTATTTTGAACAATCTACTAAATTTCTCTAGGGATGTTCTAATTTCACACACTTTCATAAAATCTGACAAGAAATGGTCCGACGGGTAACTATACGTTTCAATCTTACTACAGATTAAGGATTTCTCTAAGGATTTCACTTTTCCGCTTCATTTCTTACCCTAACTTTAATATCAAAATTGGATTTTTGTGATTCTGAGCATAAAAACATTGAGAAAATATCATAAAATGGTAGCTATGAACTAATGCCGATCCATTAGTTGGTGGAGTTGAATCGGGAATCCATCAACCAATTACGGACTCTCAGTTCAAAAGTTATACAAGGAGCTATTTAAACGAAACTAATAACTTACAATTCAAACTATTGACTTTTCTTGTGGTAACACACGAACAATCCGACGCGTCGTGATGCATATGACTACCCAATTAACATCTGTTAAATAACGTATTGTATACTAAGTATGTAACACATAAATTAACATATATTTTGCACTTTCTTTGACAGGTACAACACACAGACATAGACATGGTTCTGTATTGAATCGGGGAGAGCGAGACTCAACTGCTCCCCGTGTGGAGAGTTATATGGGAAACACACGTACCACTGGAACTTATGCAGCCTACAAAGTATTGTTACTGTTTTTTACTCAATTTGATATAAAATTGTTTACAATGATTATATTTTTCATTTTAGGTGGATGAAACTGTACGTTCTTCAGCAGGAAACGACCATAAACCTACGTTCACACTTTGTTCAACCTACCGACCTGAAGTTTACGAAGGCCAACCTACAAATACTTCAGTTATTCAAGTCCAAGCTATTGACCTTGACCCAATCAACGCAGGAGGAAAGGTGACCTACTCAATTGTTGAAACTACTGACGATTTTACCGTTGATACCAACACAGGATGGATACGTACAAACAAGGTATGTGTATAGTAGTAGCAATTTGATTCCTGAAAGCATAAAAGCAAGAAAAAATCAAAGAAAAATAAACAGTTAGACTGAATACCAACATTGTTTTGTGTATTTATGTTGCAGTATAGTAGTCTAATTTACTCTAATTACTAGGTACCTTATAATGCACTATAAGTATAACTTATATTTAAAATGCGATGGACTACTTTGTCTATTTATTATGTTAAAAATAATAAAAACATTACTCTTTCGACAGATTTTTGACCGTGATGAGCCTGCACGCGAAAAAATGGCCTATGTTTCTGTCCGTGCTACAGATAATGGAAGACCGCAGTTAGACGATGTTTGTAACCTCCAAGTCAGAATTATGGATATCAATGACAACAAACCGATGTTTGACAAATTTGTAAGTTGACAACAAATGTAATCAATTTTATATCGAAATATATAAATTTGTATGTTAAATATACCTCTTAAATGCTGCTTTTCCCTGAAAAAGGCATATGGTCTTGGAAGTCGACGGAAGGTAACTTGTAGTGACATAAGCGCAACTGCTAATCATACAATTGGCAACGGATTAAATTATTTTGTGTGCTAATTGCTACAAATTTTTGGTGTTATTATCTCACAAACTTAAACTTCTTGATATAATTCAATAGACAGATTTTGCAAAAGTGAGTAAGACGTTAACGTAAGACGTAGGGTAACGGGAGGTGCGTAAACGTAGCTCCCGTTACCCTACGTCTTACGTTAACGTCTTACTCACTTTTGCAAAATCTGTCTAATATTCTTAAAAATTGATAAAAGTACGTTTATATTTTTTTAGCAAATTTTCAATCAAGTTATTAGTAAATTTGTGATGAGTAACATTGTTTTTCTTTTTCTTTTTTTTTTCGTAGGAATATAGGGAATCAATTCCACGTGACATGGGAATAGGACAAGTAGTCATGAGAATTTCTGCTACAGATATTGACGATGGCAACAATGGAACTGTTCAGTATCGTCTTCAAGCTTTACCAGGGAGTCCAGGAGATTTTGATTTTTTTGAATTGAGTCCTGATACTGGAGAAGTTCGACTAAGACGGAAATTTCGTGAGTCACAAAGTTCAGAAAAGACATACTTTGTTATGGGCGTGGCATCAGACAGAGGAAATCCACCGGAAACATCGACAACTAATTTATCAATAAGAGTTATTGAACCCAATCAGAAACCTCCATTTTTTCGTCAGGAATTCCTCCAACCAATCAGAATCAAGGAACTCACCAATGATCAGGCGCAACCAGTGGCTGTACTAGAAGCATCTTCTGGGATACAAAATAATACACTGGTATTCTTTGAACTTGTAAATGGTCAGACACAAGCAACAAATAAGGATTCCATGTTCACTTCTGAGGCTTCCGGAAATAAAGTTTTTATAAAAGTAGAAAAACAACTTGATTATGAGCTAGTCAACGAATACACTCTCACCGTGCGCGTTTCTGTAAGTAAATTTTCACAAATTTTTTAAGAGCAACGTCAACCTAAAATGAAANACACTCTCACCGTGCGCGTTTCTGTAAGTAAATTTTCACAAATTTTTTAAGAGCAACGTCAACCTAAAATGAAGCTCCTTTAAAGGAGGAGTAAACTTTAAAAAAATAATCAATAATTTTTATTTTAAATTATGCAAAAACAGACAACAGCACTTTCTTAAAATTACCTAAATTATTCCATTTCAAATTTGCCAGATTTCTCGGTTTAAAATTAACAAAATTTCTGGTTTCAAGTTTGATAAATACTCGCTCCAAAACTCCCAAAATTTGAAGGTTTTTGCATAAAATTTCTTCTTTTAAATACTACGCAATTTCTATCTGCAAATAAAACAAAAAGAATTCTGTTAATCGAACATTTTCGTGAAACCTAATTTAAATTCTTTTGAAAGTAATACTTGAAACTTGAAAATTTTCTGAGGATATTGCTGATGCATATTTTTGTTTATTAAAATGGATATTGTATTTTCTTCATATATTTTAAGAAAATAATGAGAAATTTTCAAAATCAAAATTATCATTATTACATATAATTGTATAATTTTTAGAACAAACACGACCTAGCGGCACCAACCGTCATCAAAATTGAGGTTGAGGATGAAAACGACGAGCGTCCATTTTTTACCGATNTATCTGCAAATAAAACAAAAAGAATTCTGTTAATCGAACATTTTCGTGAAACCTAATTTAAATTCTTTTGAAAGTAATACTTGAAACTTGAAAATTTTCTGAGGATATTGCTGATGCATATTTTTGTTTATTAAAATGGATATTGTATTTTCTTCATATATTTTAAGAAAATAATGAGAAATTTTCAAAATCAAAATTATCATTATTACATATAATTGTATAATTTTTAGAACAAACACGACCTAGCGGCACCAACCGTCATCAAAATTGAGGTTGAGGATGAAAACGACGAGCGTCCATTTTTTACCGATGTTAAGCAAGGTAGTGTTTTGGAAAACGAACCCTCTGGAACAGTGGTCATGCGCGTACNACAAACACGACCTAGCGGCAACAACCGTCATCAAAATTGAGGTTGAGGATGAAAACGACGAGCGTCCATTTTTTACCGATGTTAAGCAAGGTAGTGTTTTCGAAAACGAACCCTCTGGAACAATGGTCATGCGCTTATAAGCTATAGATAGAGATGGGACATCCCCAAACAATTTGGTAATTACAAATTAGTATAAATTTTTTACTATTGCTCATATCGTCAAATTATCTCATCTTAACACATACTTGTACAGGTGAACTATTCACTTGGTGCAAAATATTCGGAAGACTTTTCTATTGACGTCCAAACGGGGGAGATAAAAACAACGAGACCATTTGACAGAGAGTCACGAGATATATACCAAATAGAAGTCATAGCAAAAGACGGAGCACCCTCTGTTATTATTAAACCTAATCCATTAGGACTACCTAATGAACGTAGGTCAACCTAATTTTGTACAAATTAAACCTTAGTCAAGAAAAAATCCTAATAATATAATTCGTATCCTTGTCGTAAGTATGGTAGACCTTGTGTTGAATATATTGTTCCAAAACAGAAAAACAGGGTTCTACTATACTAAATTTAATTCTATAACTAAAAATAAACTAATTTTAACTGTAAATTTGTATCCATATGCAGGTCGAGAGCAAATTAAGATAGAAATTGCAGACAAAAATAATAACCCACCAAGATTTGAAGAACCAAAAGGATGGTACAGAGCAGAAATTCCTGAAGATGCTGATGTTGGAAATGTTGTTATCGAACTAAAAGCTACAGATCAATTTAAAGTCGCCTAGTTAAAATTTTTTTTTGTCATATTGTAGAATCCGTGATTACTTATTCGATTGAAGGTGATCCTAGTGGAAACTTTGCTATTCGAACAACATCAACTGGTGGAACAATCTCTATCCTACGATCCTTAGATCTTGAGATGATGGAGACTTATAGTCTCCGTGTCAAGATTCTGATTCACTAAGNTCTCCGTGTCAAGGCTTCTGATTCACTAAGTGCCATCTACACAACAGTTTTCATTCAAGTGACAAATGTCAATGATAATCCACCAGTTTTTCAAGACATGATCAAAACAGTCACTATTCAAGAAGAATCTGTTCCATCAAATTGTATTTTCACAGTTCGCGCCTATGACCCTGACATCAAGGACAGAAGTCTACCACAAAATATTTTTTACTTTGTTGACAAAAAGGCACAAGAATCATTTTATGTTGATAGTTCTACTGGATGCGTACGAGTCAAACAGGTATAGTACACAGTCCTAAAAGATTCTAATTTTAGTTAACGTTTTTACTAAAGAGAAGTTTTTAATAAAAACAATTTGTTTTTGCCCTACCATTTTTTCAGCCTCTGGACCGCGATCCTCCGAATGGCGTACCTTACTACCAAGCTTTTATCGGCGCTTATGACGAAAACGGCAACACTACAACAAAATTATTTACTCTTATCGAACTTATTGTCAATATGACCGATATAATGACAACTTTTCAATTCTCAACTCAGTAAGTTTACTAGATAAAATTAATGTTTTGATGTTATGGGTATCAAATTTGACACAATATCGTACTATTTTTTCTCTAGACCAATCCAATTGTCTGGAACGAGAAACAAGGGAAAGGAATCATCACGACGCTCACAGCTATGGACCATGATGAGGACCAAAATGGACCACCTTTTACATTCCGAATACAACCAGACGCCGACGCAGATATTAAAAATTCATATCAAATTGTTGGTAAGTATGTCAATCAAATATGCATAAGACACTTGTCGTTCTCTTCAAAATAATGAAATTTTANCAAGAATCATTTTATGTTGATAGTTCAACTGGATGCGTACGAGTCAAACAGGTATAGTACACAGTCCTAAAAGATTCTAATTTTAGTTAACGTTTTTACTAAAGAGAAGTTTTTAATAAAAACAATTTGTTTTTGCCCTACCATTTTTTCAGTTTCTGGACCGCGATCCTCCGAATGGCGTACCTTACTACCAAGCTTTTATCGGCGCTTATGACGAAAACGGCAACACTACAACAAAATTATTTACTCTTATCGAACTTATTGTCAATTTGACCGATATCAATGACAACTTCCCAATTCTCAACTCAGTAAGTTTACTAGATAAAATTAATGATTTGATATTATGGCTATCAAATTTGACACAATATTCTACTATGTTTTCTCTAGACCAATCCAATTGTCTGGAACGAGAACCAAGGGAAAGGAATCATCACGACGCTCACAGCTATGGACCATGATGAAGACCAAAATGGACCACCTTTTACATTCCGAATACAACCAGACGCAGACGCAGATATTAGAAACTCATTTCAAATNGACCAAAATGGACCACCTTTTACATTCCGAATACAACCAGACGCAGACGCAGATATTAGAAACTCATTTCAAATTGTTGGTAAGTATGTCAATCAAATATGCATAAGACACTTGTCGTTCTCTTCAAAATAATGAAATTTTATGTCGGAAAATCGGTCAATTCAACTCAATTGTTTGTTTTAGGCAATACATTATGAGCAATCCGTGAAAATTTTGATCGAGAGTCTCGCAAGGTATACTTAGTACCTATTGAAATCAGTGACAGTGGTNAAATCGGTCAATTCAACTCAATTGTTTGTTTTAGGCAATACATTACGAGCAATCCGTGAAAATTTTGATCGACTCAGAGCGTTCCATATGAATCATGGATAACTTTAGTCACTGTCACCTCATCCACCACAAAAAGGAGTCAGTGTGTTGACAGTAATCATAGGAGATGAAAATGATAACCCCATGAGTGATGGAGAGAGCAAAATTTTTGTTTACAAATACAAAGAAAACAACACAGTGGCTATAGGGAGGGTGTACGTTCAAGATCTTGACGANAAAATTTTTGTTTACAAATACAAAGAAAACAACACAGTGGCTATAGGGAGGGTGTACGTTCAAGATCTTGACGATTGGGATTTACCAGATAAGGTTTTCTCATGGGCAGGAGAGACTCCGTCACATTTTGTTCTCGACTACCAAAGTGNTTGGGATTTACCAGATAAGGTTTTCTCATGGGCAGGAGAGACTCCGTCACATTTTGTTCTCGACTACCAAAGTGGATTCATACGCATGCGTCCTTCGGCAACAGAAGGAACACATGTTCTCAATTTTAATGTCAGGGATATTTTCCGGAACGAAGAGGCCAAGGGAAAAGTCATTGTCACCGTGAAGCAGATTACAGNTTTTAATGTCAGGGATATTTTCCGGAACGAAGAGGCCAAGGGAAAAGTCATTGTCACCGTGAAGCAGATTACAGACGAGGCAGTCGACAATTCCGGATCGATTAGATTTTTNAAGGGAAAAGTCATTGTCACCGTGAAGCAGATTACAGACGAGGCAGTCGACAATTCCGGATCGATTAGATTTTTGGTGCGCTAAAGGAAGATTTTATCAAAACAGATGCACAGGTATGAATTTAGCACAAAGAAATGTTAAGTACATGCACAGATTCGCTAAAAACAAAAATTATTTTTCAGACTGGTAAAAGTCGACAAGAAAAACTACAAAGTGAACTTGCAAAGATTCTTGGCCTCCGTGAGAACAACGTGGACGTTTTCACTGTACTTAATCCTTTGATCGCCAATGATGAAAAAGTTGTTGATGTTCGTTTTTCTGCTCATGGGTCACCTTATTACAAACCAGAGAAATTGGAAGGTCTTTTGGCTCAGCATAAAGAAGAGGTAAAAAATATATAGTAATTAATATGAAAATAGTATAATCTGTAGTCTAACTTGACATATTTTTATTTGTTTTTGTAGCTTGAAGCACTACTAAATGTGAATATTCTGATGATAAGAGTGGATGAGTGTATGCGAGAGAATCTTCATTGTGAAAGTAGCTGTACCAACACACTTGTTAAAAATCATGAATCTTATAAAATTTTTACAAATACGTCATCATTTGTTGGAGTTGATGCATATGTGACACCTGAGTGCATCTGTGANTCTTATAAAATTTTTACAAATACGTCATCATTTGTTGGAGTTGATGCATATGTGACACCTGAGTGCATCTGTGAATCAGAATTACGCCAAAAAAATTGTTACCCGAATCCCTGTCTACACGATGGTATTTGCCACGCAGGACCAAATATTGATGGGTTCAGGTTAGGAGACAAAAATTATAAATACGATAATTGTGTACTAAATATTTTCCAAAATTTTTCAAAATTAAAAAAAAAATGGGGAAAAACTTTGTGTTTAAATTTTCCTCAAATGCCGCCTTCAAGGCAAACCCCCTCCATTTATTGAATAACATAGGTCAAGTTTATTGNAATTTTCCTCAAATGCCGCCTTCAAGGCAAACCCCCTCCATTTATTGAATAACATAGGTCAAGTTTATTGACCTATTGACTAAATTTATTTTAAAATCAACAGCTGTGAGTGTTTGGAAGGTTTTCATGGAAAACGATGCGAGGAGACATCAATTGCCTTCCAAGNTAAAATCAACAGCTGTGAGTGTTTGGAAGGTTTTCATGGAAAACGATGCGAGGAGACATCAATTGCCTTCCAAGGAACAGGATACGCATGGTATCCTCCACTATCAGTCTGCGCAGACTCACTACTAGAATTCTACTTCACAACTCCCNGAACAGGATACGCATGGTATCCTCCACTATCAGTCTGCGCAGACTCACTACTAGAATTCTACTTCACAACTCCCTACCCTGATGGTCTCATTCTTTACAATGGACCTACTTACAAAGTTTCAAACAATGTATCAGGTGAGATTCTCATATTTATACAAGTGTACCAATATGTAGTTCAAATTTGGTATTCTTAGTGTTAATCCAAATATGACCTTTTGGGAATATAATGTACTAATTAACCCTGTATGTTGTATGTACTATTTTATATCTTTNAATCCAAATATGACCTTTTGGGAATATAATGTACTAATTAACCCTGTATGTTGTATGTACTATTTTATATCTTTTGATTTTTTGTAGATTTCGTCTCCCTGGAGTTGAACCAAGGTCGTCCTTTACTTTTGATGGACTATGGTTCTGGACCCTTGCGATTGGACATCCCAAAATCTCCAAACCTTGCTGATGGAAAAGAGCATCTGCTATCAATTCGATGGACGCCTGTTGTAAGTCTTTTATTTCATTCGTTGCTCAAAAAAAATCAATATTTTTTATNCTAATTTTCAAATTAATTTTTAATTTACATCGTGCGTTTACACACTGAATGTTAATTTTAAAATTTCACATAAAGCGAATTTGGGTGCCCATGTGTAATGACGAGGGTAGGGTGGAAACAGTGCAGCGCAAAGCTATGAAATGTTGTAAACTGTTAAATTTAGTTTGTTTAGCACTCTAAATAAAAACGCCAAAAATTGTTTATTGTTTCGTTTTGTTTTGTTTTGTTTCGTTTTGTTTCGTTTTTGTTTATCAGTCCAATTATTTGTTTTGTTTCTGTTTACAGTCTTATTGTTTTGTTTCGTTTTTGTTTAACCACTTAAACAAAACGAAACAAAACAATTCCATCACTACTTCAAACCTTGCTGATGGAAAAGAGCATAGGCTATCAATTCGATGGACGCCTGTTGTAAGTCTTATTTCATTCGTTGCTCAAAAAAAATCAATATTTTTTATTTTTTATTCAATTTTCTTAATGAATTTTATAGGAGATTTCAATGAGTGTGGACGCTTGCTCAAGAAAAGAAGATGACTGCTTTGCTTTTGNTTAATGAATTTTATAGGAGATTTCAATGAGTGTGGACGCTTGCTCAAGAAAAGAAGATGACTGCTTTGCTTTTGGTGGACCAATCGGTTCACATTCACTACTCAATGTAAATGGACCTTTGCAACTAGGTGGAATCTCATTTAGCCCCAGTCAACTACAGTCACATATGCATTGGTCAGAAATACCTACTACCAAACCATTTACAGGATGTATTTCTAACTTCACTTTTAACAAAGAGGTAAACAAACATGTTCTAACACCAACTGCACAAAACTACTATTGTATTTAAAAAAACCACTATGGTATTTGAAATAGCTACTATAGTATTTNAACACCAACTGCACAAAACTACTATTGTATTTAAAAAAACCACTATGGTATTTGAAATAGCTACTATAGTATTTAAGAATCAGTCATGGATGAAAATATCATCAATATAAAATTTTCNTATGGTATTTGAAATAGCTACTATAGTATTTAAGAATCAGTCATGGATGAAAATATCATCAATATAAAATTTTTCAATTAATCAAACGGCTAAAATATTTCTCTATTTTTATTCAATTTTTAATATCAAATTTTTATACTTGCCCGTATTTCTATACTTACTGTATTTGTAACCTAAGCTTATCTGTCCCAAAATTCATTATCAAAAATTTTGATTACATAAAACGTTATACATGAATGTTGATGTGAAAACATTAGCGTCATACTTCAATATACAGTGAGTCCATTTGAAACCTCCCATAAACGAAAACTCGAAACCATGGCGATTTCAATGTTTGTGTTGTTTTGTAAGAAATATTACATCCCAACAGTTGTAATCGGTCAGTGAACTCTCTAAATTCTGATTTCTTCTCTCATTCCTGTTTGATTTGTAATCATATTATATTTTCAATAAATGATCGCCGAATTTCACTGTAGTTGCTGCGGAATTTTTATTTTTAGAAAATAACAAACTTCAAAAATGGGAGGTTTCAAATGGACTCACTGTACAATTACTTAAGTGTATTCATAAAAATTGATGTATTGTTTCAAAAAAAAAATTTTTTTCTATTTTAGTTCTATGACCTCGGAAACCCTAGTTACGTCATGGGAAATGTAACAAGTTGTAACGCACCAATAGCTGGAGTTCAAGTAGCCAACTTGGGGGTTGGACTCAATTTTATAATCATCCTTATCATCTGTCTCCTTNCAATAGCTGGAGTTCAAGTAGCCAACTTGGGGGTTGGACTCAATTTTATAATCATCCTTATCATCTGTCTCCTTGTACTTTTACTCTTAATTATGGCATTAGTATTTTACCGTCGAAATCGTAAATATGAAGAGGTCAAAGGTGATGGAGGTGATGACATTCGAGAAAATATTATCAACTACTCCGATGAGGGAGGTGGTGAAGGGGATCATGGTGGATATGACTTATCTGTCCTAATGAAACCAAATGGTATCCCTTATGCACAATTCTCAAATGAAAAAATACCCATGGACAAATTAAAACCATTAGGAAAGAGTAAGTAACAAACTAATTATTTTTTTAACAATTATATCAAATTTATAAATTTATCAAAATTTGATTTTAAAATTTTTATACAAATTTGACCTATGCTTATGCGTGTGACGAATAAGTATTATCTCATTTTATTCCTTTTCATTTTAATAGTGCCTGAAGGAGATTCAGATGTTGGAAATTTTGTTCAAGATAACAAAACTCGCGCAGACGCAGATCCTGAAGGATTCCCTTTTGATGACGTACGAAATTACGCATATGAAGGAGATGGTAATTCCATAGGATCTCTCTCATCCCTTGCTTCAGGGACAGACGACGAAGATCTCAGTTTCGACTACTTGCCATCATTTGGACCAAGGTTCAAAAAATTAGCAGATATGTACGGAGGGGACTCTAGTGATGACGAAGGGAGACATAGAGACACTTGGTCCTAGCAAAATTCAACCAATCACAATCATCCCGCGAACAAAAAGTGTTCCTCTTTTGNACATAGAGACACTTGGTCCTAGCAAAATTCAACCAATCACAATCATCCCGCGAACAAAAAGTGTTCCTCTTTTGTGCCAGTCAGTTTTGAAATTTGAGTCTAATAATAGCTTCCTACTTCAAAAAAAANGACATAGAGACACTTGGTCCTAGCAAAATTCAACCAATCACAATCATCCCGCGAACAAAAAGTGTTCCTCTTTTTTGCCAGTCAGTTTTGAAATTTGAGTCTAATAATAGCTTCCTACTTCAAAAAAATTAAAAAACAGGTCAAAGTAAATCTGTAAACAACCACTAGGTGTTCACATAACTGATACAACGAATTTGGGTTTTCCCTTTGGTAGTGTCGGAGTCCTATACTTTGAAATGTATAAGTAGTTGTTTTATTATTTACATACTGGACTTGGCAATCTTATAAAACTGAAGCTTGTAATTCCTTGAAATTATAATACTAACAAATTGTATTTCACTACATTTTATACATGTATTTATATTCAGTGCAGAGAAAAAGACTGAACGANTAATACTAACAAATTGTATTTCACTACATTTTATACATGTATTTATATTCAGTGCAGAGAAAAAGACTGAACGAAGCATTCCTCTGTACCCTAAAATGTTAGTTTAACCATTGTATACTAAATAAGTGAGAAAGTTAATGTCACTAACAGCTTGGTGATAAAATAAACTCTTATGTGTTGAATTTAGAGCTATGAAGAATGAGGAACAATTTTTACAATACAAAAATATTTCTATGTGGTAGCTTGTATCGTATTTTTAATGAAATTTAATGAACCTACCAAAAGTTTAAACTAAAAACTGGTAATTTATAGGTAATAATTTGTTGCAATCCAATTAATTGGATTCAGATTTAAAAACAGATTAATGCAATTAATTNTTTCAAACTGTCTAATACAAAAATATTTCTATGTGGTAGCTTGTATCGTATTTTTAATGAAATGTAATGAACCTACCTAAAGTTTAAACTAAAAACTGATAATTTATAGGTAATAATTTGTTGCAATCCAATTAATTGGATTCAGATTTAAAAACAGATTAATGCAATTAATTNTAATTTATAGGTAATAATTTGTTGCAATCCAATTAATTGGATTCAGATTTAAAAACAGATTAATGCAATTAATTTTTTATATAAACTGGGTAACTATGGTGACCTCAGATGCCACTATTTGATTAAGTTAATAGTGTGGTCGAAAATAACCATAAGCTTGAACACATATTCTCTATTTTCGTCAAACTATCTCAAAGNTAAGTTAATAGTGTGGTCGAAAATAACCATAAGCTTGAACACATATTCTCTATTTTCGTCAAACTATCTCAAAGCATCGTTATTGAATGCAACCAAAAAAAGAAAAACCCAACGTCGAGGAATGGAGTATGACCCATAGGGATCTACCCCNTCGTTATTGAATGCAACCAAAAAAAGAAAAACCCAACGTCGAGGAATGGAGTATGACCCATAGGGATCTACCCCACCACACTTAACATAGAAAATGCCGACTCCTGTTTACAGCTCTGGATTGCTCTACCACACCTGAANACCACACTTAACATAGAAAATGCCGACTCCTGTTTACAGCTCTGGATTGCTCTACCACACCTGAATTACTCATTTCTTATTTTAATCTCAACCTCTCCAAATCGTAGCTTATACTTATTTCTCGTGGGAAAGATTCTGTATCGCTGGTGGTTAGATGTGAGGAGACTCGTACTTTGACAATAGCCAAGCGAGGCTTTAATCCCCAGAGACAATGACAAGTATGAGTTAAAGACTCTCCTGATAGATAATGCCTGATCCAAACAACGGAAAGAGGATAGCACGAGAATCCCTTTTATGCCACGCATTAGAAACTTTGAACAATACAATCACTTTTTATCATAACAACTATTCACAATTTACGGAATATTTAGAATAATACTGCATTTTCCCTAGAGCACGATGAGAGAAAGGCAAGTTTGGATCAGGCATAAGGATGGTATAGTCTAGAAATGTTCTCTCCATGGTCTAGTCTAGAAATACACCGACTACTCTACTTTTTGTCTCACACTTCTAACATTATGCAGTAGCAGACTCAATTTTTATGTAACCTTCCCTCGCCATCACAGAAAAATGACATTTGAAAGCATACTTCGTAGGGTGCAATAAAAAGCTGTAATTACCCTGTACAACGTTTTTTGTAAAGCCAGTAAACCTAGTTTTGTACGCTCTGTCAGTCCTTACGCTACAACTATACCCAATTCCTCTCAATTACTTTACCTTTAAGACAAAACACAAAAAGTTTTGGATCGGCGGCAGTCATCTATGTGTCAAGTAATACNTCAATTTTTATGTAACCTTCCCTCGCCATCACAGAAAAATGACATTTGAAAGCATACTTCGTAGGGTGCAATAAAAAGCTGTAATTACCCTGTACAACGTTTTTTGTAAAGCCAGTAAACCTAGTTTTGTACGCTCTGTCAGTCCTTACGCTACAACTATACCCAATTCCTCTCAATTACTTTACCTTTAAGACAAAACACAAAAAGTTTTGGATCGGCGGCAGTCATCTANTATACCCAATTCCTCTCAATTACTTTACCTTTAAGACAAAACACAAAAAGTTTTGGATCGGCGGCAGTCATCTATGTGTCAAGTAATACGAAGCTGAAACTAAAAGTATACTTTGCTTTTTTNAGTTTTGGATCGGCGGCAGTCATCTATGTGTCAAGTAATACGAAGCTGAAACTAAAAGTATACTTTGCTTTTTTTATTCAAGTTAATAAATATAATATAAGGGCAAATCAAAGTGGCTTTTGAAATTAACTTTAAAACCTCGTACGCGTCAGGTTAAAACTTGAAACGTTTGTTCAAATTGATTTCAATTTGCAAAAAAAACTTTCACAATTTTATTTTCATTTTTTAAATGTCGCAAAAACGATAAAAATTAATCAACTCCGTCTGTNAAAAAAACTTTCACAATTTTATTTTCATTTTTTAAATGTCGCAAAAACGATAAAAATTAATCAACTCCGTCTGTGGGGAAGGACTTCAATTATTCTTTGCACTCGATGAAGATGATGAAAATGAAAAAATACTTGAAAATACCCTTGATGAAGTAGAAATACTCTTGATGTGTAGGTATTTATCCCCTCGGTCAAAGGTAAGGAGATATGTCATCGCTAACACAATTTAATTACAATGATAAGCATAATGGCTTATTATTAATACGTAGGTGATTAAATCTAAAGCCTGGTGGGAAAATGTCCTTCCTCACTGTGATGATAAGANATTAATACGTAGGTGATTAAATCTAAAGCCTGGTGGGAAAATGTCCTTCCTCACTGTGATGATAAGAAATTTAAAAATGTTAAAAATTAAACTTAAAAATAAAAATTAAGAATTTCAAATAAACTTGCTAAAGCCTTTTCTCGTGTGAAACTTCAAAATCTATTTTGAAGCTCAACAACCAATCACAGAGCTCGTTTCATTTGCAAACTTCAAAAGTTCAAAATCTCAAAATCTCAAAAGCAGTAGATTGTTTTAGTTTTAATTATAGCCTATAGTTTTAATTCCAAACAAAAAAAATGTTAATTTATGTTCAGAGGTCACCAGTAATCAAGGTCAAGAGATTGTCGATGAAATTCATTAAATTTTCCATTTTTCATTAAGTTTGTATCTAAAAAGTAAGATCTTTACATTTCAACCAATAGGATCAAAGTTTGGGGTTGGACGTCACCAATCAGAGACCTAGATGAAGGATTCCTTTCATTAATCATTATGATTTAAATAATTCACTTTTGCCTGTTTCCCATTTTAATTTTTAACCGCGAATAGTGTAAGCTGTGAGGTATTTATTCTATCACTGTCCTGTCCGTTACACATGTCTCATTTTACTCACCAATTACGTAGACTCTTTACAACTACTTTCAATTGATCACAAGTCCATAATATTGTTTCCAAGGTTGCTATGAAGAAAAATCCAACAAAACAAAGGTTAAGTCATAACTCCAATTTTTTTCAAAATTAAGATTAGAGCCCTAGATGCAAGCTGGATCTGATATTACATGTTTATATCTGTTACCAAGAAAGGGGTAAAAAAATTTTACGAGTTTCAATTTTTTTTGTTCCTTACTCCTTTCTTTAGAGAATTTGTATGTTTCCTTAGTTGTAACTAGCTATTATAATATAGAAACTGAATTGTAGTGCGTAGTGATAGATACATCAACTTCCATTTGTTCTTCTGATTGTGTAAAACAATGATATTGAAGATTTTTAATGATGTTCCTTTTCCGAACTTTCTCAGCGTCAATTATTCTGTTTAGATGTTTCATGCGAATGAATGTGCGAATCTTGACATAATACTTGCTAATTTCAGTCTATTTGTTCGAAGTCTTGTCGTATTCGTTTGGCAAGTGTTTCAATCACACGGAAGCAACGATTTATATTCCATTTACATTCACCAACTCCATGAAACGCTTCAAAATATTTTTCTTATATTTTTGCCTTGTTTAGGAAGTCTTTGGAAGGTACTGTCAGGCAAGATCTTGATGTCATTTGACTCCAGCTTTCAGGATTTCTACATTATTTATCACTTTCCAAAGATAGTCTTTCGAACTTATTCTTTAATTTCCTAGCATTAAATCCGACGACGTATTCATGACCTTCAAAATCACACTTCGCTTGGTTAGACATGTTGGCGTGATATTCTGACTAGTTTTCAGGTGCTAGATCGCCTTCATCAAATTGAAAACTGAGTTGTTCCTCAATTTGGTGTGAAATGGTAATGTTTGGCACAGTACATTTTACCATCAGATATAGCTTTTGAGAATATGTCTACGTCTATCTCCATCCCTTCGTCCGATATAGGTGGGCGTAGAAGATGCCATATAAGGCAGAGCATCCTTAGCCGGTACTTAGCGTCAACTGGGTTCGGTGTTTGTTCGAATGGACCGAATGACCTGATGATTCCGAAAGCATTTTCAGCAATATCCTGATTGATACTATTACAACTTAGATNGAATGGACCGAATGACCTGATGATTCCGAAAGCATTTTCAGCAATATCCTGATTGATACTATTACAACTTAGATAAATGACGTTGAAATTCTCAAGCTCAAGAAACAATTGCTTTAGAGAGTATGTGCTCATAAGGATCCCCTGCTGAAATGGAAATAGCCCACAATTTCTGCCGTTGATTGTTCTCATAGTTAGGATTGTGTAATAANGAATGGACCGAATGACCTGATGATTCCGAAAGCATTTTCAGCAATATCCTGATTGATACTATTACAACTTAGACAAATGACGTTGAAATTCTCAAGCTCAAGAAACAATTGCTTTAGAGAGTATGTGCTCATATGGATCCCCTGCTGAAATGGAAATAGCCCACAATTTCTGCCGTTGATTGTTCTCATAGTTAGGATTGTGTAATAAATTCGCCATTTCGTTAAAGCAGAGGTTGCACTGTCTACATTCAAATGCAAATTCATACAATCAGATAAATTTTAAAATATAGTAAATACCTATTGATATTATTCCGTTCAATGAACTCGTAGTTCAATAGACTCGTGACACATTCAAGAATTTCATGTGAAAAATTGATCTGAGTTACCCATCGCTGTAATCTAGAGATTGACGGTTGCGGAATTTGCCAAGAATTTCGAATTAAATCNTTGATCTGAGTTACCCATCGCTGTAATCTAGAGATTGACGGTTGCGGAATTTGCCAAGAATTTCGAATTAAATCATACGAGGCAATTGATTTTGATCTCAAACTCAGAGCCTTGACTACATCTATTTCTGACCACCAGGTTTTGGATTTATCATTGCGAAAAAGTTCGATCTGAGTTTTTGTGAAAGTTTGCGAAAGTAAAGTATCCAATNAGGTTTTGGATTTATCATTGCGAAAAAGTTCGATCTGAGTTTTTGTGAAAGTTTGCGAAAGTAAAGTATCCAATTCAGATTTGGCAGTAGCTGGTGACATGGATTTCTGATTTCATAGCCTTAAAACCGCAAATTCGAGCTGACATTATTAGCTGTCGTTTTTTAGTGCCTGTGTTTGTGATTTAGAATCTGTATTTTTTTTCATTTAATTTTCTCAACTTGCAGCAAATTCTTCAAAAATAATATACGCTTTTTGTCTGAAACGTATGTTGGTGTACACCTACAATTAAATATTCTATACTAGATGTATACAAAATCAAAACTCATAGCTTTTCTGACTCTCGAAATCGAAATCGAAACCCATAATATTTAAGGCTATCGAAATNAAAATCAAAACTCATAGCTTTTCTGACTCTCGAAATCGAAATCGAAACCCATAATATTTAAGGCTATCGAAATTGAAACTTCAAATTTCGATTTTGAGCTAAGTTACAGTTGTGATTTTGTCAACAACAAACACAAACAGAGTTTCACTAAATATGGAGTGCTTGTTTCCAAAGTCCACATGGAACCAAGACGATTCAGGAATGAATGTATATTTGTGACTGGTGGTATTGGCCTTATTGGAACAAATGTTCAAGAAGTTTTGACTTCAGCATCTGTAACCTCAGTTGACCTCGGCTATAACANTGGAACAAATGTTCAAGAAGTTTTGACTTCAGCATCTGTAACCTCAGTTGACCTCGGCTATAACAAATTCTAGGGACCAGAAAATTTGGTTCGTAACACCCGATGTTTAATATAGCCGAATAATGAACAAATATTAAATTTAAAGTTATATTCATAACATCTTATGTTTTTGAGTTTTCTTTGTTTAATTATTTTATTTTTCTACAGTCTGCTACCTCACAATCCAAATAAACCAAGAATTTACTTGAACAGAAAAAAAAACATACTCTTCAACCAAATAGCATTCAGCCCTCGGTGGAATTCGCATATATCAATTTTTCAAACAAACATCTTAAAATTGGAGTTGTGTGCGGTAGTCATTCAATTGTATTGTAATTTACTCTATGAAAGACATGTCGTCCAGAAAGAATCTTAGAGCAGTATTTTGAGTAGATCTGACTAATTCCATGTTTCTTTCAATTAGTCTATCGCTAATTCAATACTTCTCTTTATATTTCAGTTTTAACTTCTGTAACATTTAAAAAAATTCGCCTGCATTTATTTCGATTTTGATTTGGAGAGATATAGGTTTCATTATATCGTCCGGCCCAGAATTGTATAATTGTAGTTTTATATTGTATAATTTTCACTTTCCTTGCATTGTAAATCCGCACTCGGTTGCTCTAGAAACCTCCACAGTTCACACACATGTCGCCATACATGGAAAAACCTANAAATAATATACGCTTTTTGTCTGAAACGTATGTTGGTGTACACCTACAATTAAATATTCTATACTAGATGTATCAATGCACGATATATAGTGTAGCTTACAAATACGGTTTGTCACAAGACTTGCGTCTTAGAGGAGTGTACACTGGAACATANACGATATATAGTGTAGCTTACAAATACGGTTTGTCACAAGACTTGCGTCTTAGAGGAGTGTACACTGGAACATATTGAAGCTTTTTGCTTTAAATGCCGGATTGAGAACCTTAAGGGCCGAATTTAAGTACATCATTCAGACTTTAACTCGACTCGAGCTCATTGGAGTCGAGTTTGAGTCTTGAGTGGGAGATGGAATTCAAGTTTCCAACTCAGACTCCACTTGAGTCAGTGAGAATCACAAACTTTCACGTATGCTCCACTCAACTGAAGGAGAATGAACTTCCACCAAAAAATTTGCCTTTTCCTGTTTTCATTTTCACTCTCTCATCTATTTCTCTTCCGGTTTTAATTTCTCTTTCGTTTTAATTTAACCTTTGAAATTCAACAAAACCAATTAAGTTAACGTAAAAATGAAGGCACCAAAAAAGAAAGATTGTAGGAAGTATTTTTTGCCCGTGAAAAGTCTCTAATAACTGAATAGGCGAGTAACCACAAGAAAGTGCTGGAATGCAAGCAGACCGACAAGGTTACCTTACAAGGGAAAATGAACTGTTGGAACAAGTTGATGGAGGAATTCAACGCTGAAAGTGAAGCTGCACCACGGACTGCTAATCAACTGGAAAAATGTTGGGAAAGTATGAAAATGCGCAGTAAAAAAGAGGTAATAGCTATGCCAATTATAAAGTTGTGAGGGTATATCTGAGTTTGAATTCGTAGTTGGATGCACAATGGAACTCTCTGAAGAAAACTGGCGCAAGACCTCAAAAGAATTTGATCAGCAGAGAAGCGGACGCTGTGAGACAAGTAGTCTGGAGTCAATAGGACCCAATGGACAACCCCTTTGATGATGTCAGACTTTCTAGCTCTGCAAACATTTTCTCAGAACAAGAGATTTTTGCAGTGACCAGTGACACACTTACGTCAACCCATCCTGCTCCATCTGATTCTGGTCCACCTCCAAACCCACCGAAGGAGACTGGAAGACCTAGGAAAAGAAAGTTAAGCTTCATGGAGTCTTCAATCATCAAAATGGAAACAGAAAAGCACAGACTGGAAATTTCAATCGTGAAGGACAAGAAATCATTTCAGCAAGAAAAGCACAAACGGCGGCTTGAAATCATGCAATTGGACAAAATATGATGAGATTCACGAGTAGAAACTTTACATTGAATCTCATTACACTTTACAAAGATGTTACAGGTTGTGAATTAGTAAATAGAATTGAAAATATGTCATTAGTCAAAATTAGATCATAATTTAGAAATTTTGGGAATAGGGTTTGGACGGGAAGGGAATATGGATTTGACTTTCCAAGGTCAGGCACGCGATAGAAGTGTCCAAATCGTATAAAACCGTAAAAATTTGTGCGCATGCCCACCTTTTATTTATTGCAGCTACTTCAACCTAAAGCGACTTGCCTTTTTACGGCTCTTTTAAAATGTCACTGAAGCGCACAGTATTCCAGGTATTGCAATCTAAACTCTCAAAATTGCGAGTTTTCTGTGAAATTCTATCATTAGGAATATAAATAAAAAGCCACTGCGCATCCTAATCGTGTGAAACCGTTAAAATGTTTGTGCGCATGCGCGCAACGCTCAACCTGTCCCATGTTAATATAAAGGCGGAGGTAGTATGAGGTGTGAGGATATAATAAAATAAAATAAATCACCTACAGCTCCAATTATACTATAAATTTATTTTGAATTCTAGACCGTAAAATAATTATCTACAATAGACTGCCTGTAAGTTCTAGCAGCAGCCGTTGGCGCGGTGTTATGTACTTGCTGATTTTGTTGTCCCATTTTCTCACCCTCTGCTTCATCTTCTTAAATCTCGTTGACCTTGACCGAGATATTATGGAGCACGACGCAAGCAACGATTATGGCTAATGAGGTAAGTAGTATAGTGCGTAAGGTTTCGCCTAGGCAGTGAAGCTTCCGCTTGAGTTTATCAAACGAACTATCAATCGGATTCCGAGTTTTTGCATGGGCGTGATGGAATCTGGTTAATTTGAGGAATGAGTCATCCAAAATTTTTAAGCTTTAGAGTTTACCTTCGTTGAGCTGCATTAAAGGTCATTCTGTAGTCAAACGGAGTCAACAGCCATGGCCTTAAGCCGTAACCACTGTCTCCAATCTGATTTCTAAGTTTGGCACCAGACTCAATGTCATTTGCCAGAGTGCTGTTTTCCAGGATCCGGGAGTCATAAGTTGATCCTCTCCAGCTTGCTACGTTGTTGGTCTATTCGAGGTTTGGCTTACAAACAGCTTGTACATTTATTGATAAGTAGTTTTCCCTGCATCTGAATGTCTCAGAGTCTTTTCCACCAGGGCTAGAAATTGGGATGTGGCTACAGTCAATAGCACCAACAAAATCAAAATAATTAACATGTTATCTAAAAACAAATTATACGTACGTGAAATGCTTCCCAATTCGAAGAAACGTTTTTTCAGTAGAGCTTCTTGTTCGTCAGGATACTTGACGAACTGTGGACGTTTGAGTGCCAGGAGAAAAGAAACTTTCTTTACGATTCTGTGCACTGTTGGTTGTGATAAGTTGATCGTATCATCCACGTCCATCTGAAAGGATTCTTTTTCAAAAAACCGAAGGGCAGTCAGGAGTTGTAAGAATGGTGGACAGTGAAGGCCGTGTCTAGATTTTAGGTCATCTTCAACCAAAGGCATAATTAATTGCAAAACAGTGTCTTTGGAGAACCTATATCAGAGCCGGAACTTCCAATCAAGATCATGTTCGATAGGGTTTTATAAGTCTTCAATTATTCTTGGTCTAAATGAAATCTTTGATCTTCATTTCTGAAGTTGAGCTAATAATGATAACGAAACTACTCGATTCATACTAATAACTTAAAAAACTTTAAACTTTCAACTTAAAAAAAAACTTAAAAAAAAACTTATTTAAAAAAAAGAAAACAATGTGTGAGTGGGGGTTCGAGGGAGGGCTGGGTCTCACTCGAGACTAGACTATATTTTGAAGGTTTGCTCAAGTTGAGTTTGAGCAAAAACCTTTCTTGAATTCCATTTCCTCCTATGAGAGCTTACATGAGGGTTGCTAAACTTGAATAACCTTCAAGTGTGTTACTTGAATTCGCCCCTTAGTATGAATTGCCGAATTTGTATAACTTCATTACCAACTTTTGCTTAAGGCATTTCTTAAACCTGATGGCATTGTTAGCGAGAGCGTGGCTTTTGGGTCTAAATTTTCACCTGTAGTGACGACAAAGTATGTTTAATGCTAGATAATAACCTAAAACATTATAATTACCTAATTTCTGATTAGGAAATACACCGAGTTTCAAATAAAATTTTCGATTCGCAGATGCTACAAAATCGCCTGGAAGGAAATGTTCTGAACAAACACGGTGACTCGTTTTCACCTCACTAACTGCGTCTTCTGACAAGCTGTCAACCAAATTAATTTTTCGGCATCATAATTAGGGATGATGAAAAAGTTTTCTGAAGGTGTTTGAGCATGAGCCAATGAGATACATTGCCATTATAGCAACTACTTAGGAATAAACACTCACAGTATAAAAAAAGCTAATCAATCACTAAGAATTATATGAAACATACCAATTAAATCAGAAATATGAAAACTAAATTTCTCAAAAGTCGAGATAAAATAATTTGTTTGTTTACTTTTTTTGATTTGTAATTTACCGTATTTCTCGGTTTAAATTCCTTTGGGAATTATTATTTGAAACGGGGCAAAAGGTGGGGAATTGTTTCGAGGGGGGAATTATTTCGAGGTGAGGAATTATTAATTGGAAGTGAAAATTTTGCTTCTTTTATAGTTGTTTACTTCTTATAAGAGGTAAAAAAGTACAAATAATGGAATCCGAATGTGTATCTAGCTTAAACTTATGCAAACCGTAAACTGAAACTAAGAATTCAATAAGCTTTTTTGTCGTTTGGATATTTTTATCGCCTTCTAAATTTTTAATTTTCCTTTTTTCAGGTAATTTTGCATAAAATTGTTTCTAATTTCGCGCCTGATGAGACTTTTAACAATTCCTCATGAGGATTTATTTCGAGGTGGGGAATTATTATTTCAAACTAGCCAAATTATTTCGGGGAAGGAATTATTTCGAGGTGGGGAATTAAATCGAGAAATACGGTACTTAAAAAATTGAATTTTGAAAAAAAAATGGAGTTACGACTTAACCTCTTTCAGTCGTTTTGTTGAATTTTTCCTCACAGCAACCTTGATTGTTCCTAAGTTAGTATTAATACTTCTAATCTAGGACATTCAATGAGGAGTCATATGATCACGGTAGATATTTCTACTTACGTAAATCACGGGATTTGATTATATCAAATTCCGTGATTTCCTTGATTAATTTTTTGAGGCAAAATTGAGGAAATATTTTTTCTGTATAATTTGGTTTAATATTTGCGAATTGTTTACGCCTGTTAAGTTTATTTCCTGTTTGTGGCACTAAGAGTAATTGGAAGTTGAATATTTAAAGTTTTCAAAATTTTCTCAGATCTTGATCGATGTCGTTGAAGCTTAGGGTAGCAGTAGTTGCATTATGCCTATCAAACTTAGATTATTGCTAAGAAGTCTGATTTCTAGCAAATTTCGTTGACTAAATGCAATGTACAAAACTATTTATCTCAATCACAAATAATCACGTTAGTAACGTAATTGATTACAACTCTATCACAAAAATCACGTGATTGGAAAGTGGACCATAATTGAATGTCCTACTTCTAACCGAAGTGCGGTTTTGTAGAAACCATTGTATAAATTGAATTGTAACTATTGTAACATTGTAACATTGTAACAATAGATCTTATGAAAACATCTCAACAAAAATATTTTCGTACGGACGGACGAACAGGCACGACAAACACAAAACACTACCAATGCAATTAACGGATTATAAATAATTAGTTCAGCTTAAATCTTGGCATAAATAAGAAATATTCAATTTACCCGAAGTATGCGCTATCCTTATTGGTGTCTGCTTAAAGTAAGTTTTTATAGCAGCATTGACTTCTTTGTGAGTAATTTGAGAATCTG